>CAHIKZ030001322.1:247500-307500 GCA_903632075.3 Acanthosepion pharaonis
ATGAGTCCAAACTAATGAGTCGACCGTGTCCATTTGATCCTTATAGATTTAATAGATTTTGCGGAAGCACAGAGCCTGTACGAATCCGCAAAATGTCCTGTCTTTAATTCAAAGGGGATTGCCGAAAGAAATTTCGAAATATTTGTGATGTGATCTCAGTACAATATTTTTCAATCATTTTAGTAACCATCTGGTCATACCGTAACTCTTAATGTTGAAAAGAAAATGGTAAGTTTAATCAAAATGTATCCCCCCTGGGTTTTGAAAAATACATTATTCATTTTTTTCTCTTTTTAATATAACTTCTAATTAAAAATACAACCAAATATATAAAGAGAAAGGCGGCACATTGATTATGCTTTTTAAAAAAAGGCATGTAATAAAAGAATTTGGCTTGACGAGTTGCCATAACAAATAATTGGGCGGCAAAATAATTCTAAGAAGCAGACGAGAGAAAAAATTAAGTCGGTGATTGGTAGTTTTGTTGTTTTAAGGATTATCGATCTTTTGCAGGTTACTTACAGCGAGAAAATACTTTTTGGATTGTAAAAATTTTGGGGAAATATTAATGATTTACTGATAAAAGTCATACTAATTAACCCATAGCTGGGGGAAGAAGGTCTTTATGCATAGCTTTCCCACGGAAGAACCCGACTTGAATTAGAACTTGGCTCTCCGATTTTCAGTTTCCATCCGTTACCCTTTAGAACACAGCTATACACAAACTAACAGTAATTTGTATTCGGAAAGAGGTTACCAATCTATGTACTGACTAGACTCGACGTCGTTTAAGTTCGCTGATCTTACAAGAACGAGTGTTTAAACGTGATATGGCCCGCGAGAGTGCTTATATTTCAATAAACCCTTAAAATGATAGAAAATATTTCAAAATACTTTATTTCGAATGTGTAGCTAAGCGAATTCACTAGGATTTTCTAGTGAGTTTAAAAATTTCGAAAGAGAAAGAAAGAAGTCCTTATTGCTTAATTGTTTCTGTTTTTTATTCCCTTCCAGGAGACTTACTGATAAAATTATAAAAAATGACAATTACTTTTCAATATATCAGCCAATACACGGAACAATAATGATAGTCTGTTTTTGTTGCATGTAAAATTTCAAAGAAACGACTAACTAGTGTATACGAAACCGGGAAGCGAAAATCGCGTCGCAGCTCGTGACGTCACACACGACCACGCGAGTATAAACGAGAATTATTATGTATGGGAAGCCGTTGGTATAAGCCAATGGTTTCTGTTACTAATTATAGGCATTTAAAAAAGGTTTGTGGAGATTTCGTAGTTTATTTTGTTCAGGTTAGGTTTCAACTGTTTTATGTATATAGATTCAAGAATTTTTAGTTTTTCTTTATTGTTTTCATGTTTAAATATAGTTGTGTTTTCAACAAGGATTTTCCGGAATTGTGTACGCGGCCAGGCATGTTGTTTTAAATGCCTAAAAATGTTAGAGTTATCATTCAAATGTAGAGTCAAGCGTCGTGAAAGCGAGTTTGTGGTGTGACCAACATAAACATTATTTAACCCATTGGAGATACAATCTCCCAGAGGGCACTTGAATTTGCAAACTATGTTGTTTTTTTGCAAATCGCTAACGGGGAGTGGGGAAGAATCATTGCCAATAATTAAGTTGGATATAATAGATTTAGTGTAGCATATGATTAACCAAATTTTTAGCTAGGATCTGATGTAGATATATTAGTATTTACTAATTTTTATAGTATATTTTTATCTTCTTTATAATTAGTATGAATTTGACTACGATATAAGAGATTAATATATTTGGGATTAGTTGAAGCAGTGTTACGTTCTGCTAGCTTAGCATTAAGACGTCTAAGAAAGCATTTTATTTGTTCATAAATTATATAGTTTGGAAAGCTAAATATTAATAAGTTATTGGTTTATATGTAAGCCGAAAGCGTAGATTGGATTTAAACATGTATCAGTATGGTGATTTCATTTCGTCCTTCAATGAAAATGTTATTCAGCTTATCAGACAATATAAAAGGAACTTACTTAAAATAAATAGACAAAACTTGTCTATATTATTTAATTAAACATGCATCAATGAAATATTGCTGCCTAAATATACACAATATAAATATATATATGTAGAATAACAATAATAAACAGCACTTACCGGTGTAAAGGTCCCAGCTACCGTCCAGCTGGCAGACAAAAATAAAGCAGGTTGTAACTTAATACAAACCCTGCAAATTAACAGCTGAATCAAGCTGGTATTTATATAGAAATACCTCCACTCAGGTACCAGCAGCCAATCACAGCCCAAGCAATGGACTATCCCACTTTAGCACAATGAGATGCTCTATGGCAACATAAATGGCTCTCTTTCTAAAGGTTGGATTATTGTTCACTTAGCTTGCTCCACAACTGAGTGTTTATCTCTACCACGTGATTTTTCTACATGGCGCTGCGAACAGGATATATGACACCCGAAGATTGGGAACTCTTCTTCATTGAAGCAGGCCTATCCACTGACTCGGCCAAAACTCATGCAACAAGGTTTGCAGACGAGAAACTGACAATCGAGAGCCTTCAAATGCTGGATCGATCCATGCTTAGGGAGCTCGGAGTTGCATTAATGGGAGAAGCCCTGTGTATCATCAAGCAGGCTAAGGAAGCCACCACCCAGACAACCCACATTCAGGCACTAGCAGCCAAGCCTCCCCATCTCAATCTCGAGATGACACCACAACAATTCAGGAAGTTCCGAATTGACTGGGATGTTTTACCAAGATGACAAATATGCCAAGCTCCCAAGCTAATATTCACCTATACAATTGTGCTGATGAGACTGTGCAAAACGCCATAATCAACACGCACCCTAACTTCTTTACCACTGATCCAGATAAGCTACTTGACATGGTAGAAACGTTGGTCACCCAGAGGTCAAGTCCTATTGTCCATCGCCTTGCTTTTTTCCTCCATGTCTCAGGATGCGGATGAGCCAATACAAAGTTATCTTGTCCGCCTCAGAGCCGTAGCTGTTGATTGTAACTTTACCTGCCCTTTGTGTGAGCATGACCTGTCTGATATATACATCAAGGACCAGATCATCCGTGGAATAGCAAATGACACACTCCAGGCTGACCTACTGGCCAAAGCTGGGGCACTTAAATCCCTTGAGCAAAATATCCGTCATGCTGAGGCATTTGAATCAGCATTGCGAGACCAAACCTCAATGGCTGGCGCTTCAGATACAGCCGCTGCTCGGCTTATCAACATACCGCAGACAGAAGGGTACGCCACAAGCCAACGAGGGGATCCGTACCAGCACCTATTGCAACTGCAATGTTAAACCAAACCACCAGGCTTGCTTGGGTTGTGGCAGCCACCAGCATGGCACCTCAGGAACTGGATCCCGCCGGCTAAAATGCCCAGCATGGGGACAAACATGTAGTAATTGTGGGAAGCCCAATCACCTATCGAGGGTATGCCGGGCTAAGAAACTGGCTCAAGCAGTAAGGAAAAGACCAGAGGCTAATGAAGCCGCCATGGACACACTTATCGCCCACATTACATTCAATCAAACGACAGGCACGTATACATCTAAAGACACAGGCCAGGTAAGGGAAATTGATGCATATGTTGTTCCATTCTCGCCAAAACCGGATCCCAGACAAGTTAAGTATATCCCCAGAAATCACAGCACTAGGATGACGATCTTTCCTGACAGTGGGGCCACCATATGTCTCGGAGGACTTAAGCACCTTCTGAATATGGGGCTCACTACCAACAACCTCATTCCATCAAAAAAGTCGTCCGAGCTGTGGGAGGCTTTACACTCGTATGTCAGGGTTGGCTCCCCGTGGAATTCATCGTCCAAGGAAGAACAACTAAACAAGCCCTATACATATGCAAAAAAAGATCCAGCGGCTATACTTCAGCAAAGCAGCCTGCATTGACGTGGGGATACTGTCAAAAAGACTTCCCAAACCCAACGACTACAATATTACCCCAAACAGCAATGCAACACATGCCCTCGACAAGTACACATAAAAAATCAGACGCGAGCCCTAAACAATGCAAAGTCGAGGGACAACTTCCAACGCGCCCCAAAAAAACCCTTTTCCCCCAACAGAACAAAACATTGATAGGCTCAAGAATTGGCTATTAAATCAATTCGCCGAAACGGCGTTCAAAAATAATGGTGAATTCCCACCAATGTCTGGCCCCACTGCTCATATACACCTCAAAGAAGGAGCAGTCCCCAAAGCCAGACATAACCCAATTCCTGTGCCTTTTCACTTCAAAGAGCCCGTAAGGCAGGCCCTTTGGGAAGATGTGAAAAGGGGTATCATAACCCCAGTACCCGTCGACATGCCCACTGATTGGTGTAGCACTATGGTAATTACCGCCAAGAAAAATGGCAAACCACGAAGAACCATAGACTACCAACACTTGAATTCACAGTGCAAACGGGAAACACACCATACAGGGTCACCATTCCAGCTAGCACTACAAGTGCCACCTAAACAAAAGAAAACAGTGTTGGATGCTGTTGATGGATATCATTCCATCCCCTTAGATAAAGAGTCCCAACCACTCACCACCTTCATCACAGAATGGGGAAGGTTCATGTACCTGAGAATGCCACAAGGTTACCTAGCATCTGGCGATGCCTACACCCGAAGGTATGATGAAGTAATAAAAGACATCCCCGCAAAGTAAAAATCGTGGATGACACCCTACTCTATGACTCTGACATTGAAGGAGCCTTTTTTCACACCTTCGATTTCCTCTTCCATTGCGCAAAAAACGGCATCGTAATAAATAGAGAAAAATTCCAATTTTGCCAAGACACGGTGCAGTTTGGGGGCCTCCAAATAACATCCTCTGGTGTAACCCCTTCTAAATCCATGCTGGAGGCGATATTAAGCTTCCCAATACCAAAGACACTCACCGATGCCAGATCATGGTTTGGTCTGGTCAACCAAGTTGCTTGGGCATACTCACTGAGCCCAGTCATGCTTCCATTTCGTGATCTCGTCAAACGAGACTCACACTTTATATGGAGTAAAAGCCTCGAGGATTCATTCCAGCATTCAAAGAAGGTCATAGTTGACTTAGTCCGAAAAGGCATCAAAAAGAACGAATAACCTGCCTCGCCCCAGATTGGAGCAAAGACGGAATGGGCTTCCTACTTCTGCAGAAGTATTGCTCATGCAACACCGACAAATCCCCAGTTTGCTGCCCTGAAGGTTGGCGCCTGATATTTGCTGGTAGCAGATTCTGCATTGATGCTGAGCGCAGATATGCACCTATTGAAGGCGAGGCAGCAGCAATTGCGTGGGCATTGGAAAAATGTCGCATTTTTGTAATGGGTTGCCCGAATCTCATAGTGGTTACAGATCATGAACCACTAAAAGGATTATTCGGAGATAGAGACCTTAGTAAAATCCCAAACCCCCGATTATTCAGGTTAAAGGAGAAAACCCTCAGGTACAGATTCACCATTCAGCACTGCCCTGGAAAATGGCACAGAGCCTCCGATGCTGTCTCTCGTAACCCAGCAGACATCTCACAGGCACTCCTAAATGTATTCACTGCTGAACCCTCTCAATCAGACATCATAGAGTCTGACAACATGGATGACTGGGTCAAATCAACAACCCTATTAGCAACATTCGGTGCAAATGACAACCTGGAGCTCATCTCACCAGACGTTATCCGTGCGGCGGGACGCAGCGACCCGCAATACAAAAAATTAATTGAGGTAATACAAAATGGATTCCAAAGGACGCGCAGCCTCACTGCACCCGAAATCGCGAATACTGGGAAGTGAGGCACCGCCTAAGTGTTGACGATGGATTAGTGCTATTAGATCAAAGAATCGTTATCCCCACCTCTCAACGCACAAAAGTCTTATATAGCCTAAATTCTGCACACCAAGGTGAAGTTGGCATGAAGGCACGTGCCAATGAATCTGTTTATTGGCCCGGGATGAATGCTTCAATACGTAATATTAAAGCAGTTGTACGTTCTGCTCAAAAATTGCCCCGAGTCAACCAAAAGAACCAATCAACTTGACACCATCTCCTGATTGGCCATTTCAGCAAATCGTCATGGACATCTTCCATGTTGGGAACCATGGTTACTTAGCATGCGCTGACAGGTTAACAGGCTGGGTAAATCTATACCACTTGAGCCACGGAGAAGCTAATGCGTCAAGAATGATTTCAATTTGCCGAGACATATTTCAAGCCTACGGTGCTCTCGAGGAACTCAGCACTGATGGTGGGCCACCTTCACATCCTTTACATTCAAGCAATTTTTACAAGACTGGGCTGTCAAACACAGGTTATCATCTGCTGGTTACCCACAATCAAATGGTCGGGCAGAGAATTGTAAATGGCAACACAGGAGCCCAAGGATCGTTGGACAATAATCGTGCAGCAAGAGCCATCCTCCAATACAGGAATACGCCCATTCAAAACATTGGGCTATCCCCTGCTCAACTACTACTCCACCGCCGACTACGTGACTATATACCATCCCACCCCACACTCTATAAGCCACATGCGAATTGGATAACCGCAGCCCAAAATCGCGAGATAAGTCTGTCCTGGCGGAACGCTCGTCTCATAGAGCGATACAACAGAACAGCACACTTTTAAACCCCCTTCAAAAAGGACAAATAGTGGCACTACAACGACCAACAACCCGCCGATGGGACACAACAGGTCAGGTCATTGAAACCCTCCCCAACCACCAATACCGTATCAGAGTTGATGGATCAGGTAGAATTACCTTACGAAATCGCCGATTCCTCAGGAAACTGGATACACCTACAATTCCAGTTCCCAGACCTAGTGCCTTACCTGAGACCCCTACACCAGTGCCACAAACATTCGACGCTGGAATAACGTCGAACACTGCTCAGTCGTCTACAATAACACGGACAAAAACCCCTCGGGCATTGTCCAGACTACTTCCGCACAACCAGCCAGGTTTAAAGGAACTCATCCCTCCCCAAAGGCCACTACCCACACGCGATGGGGGGGAGGAGATGTAGAATAACAATAATAAACAGCACTTACCGGTGTAAAGGTCCCAGCTAGCGTCCAGCTGGCAGACAAAAATAAAGCAGGTTGTAACTTAATACAAACCCTGAGGATTTATTGCAACAAAGGTTACAATTGTGGCACAAGGCCAAAAAGGGGAGGGGGAAAAGGCTGGTCAACACTTACTATCTTATACCTAGCTAATCTGACTCACGACCCATTCATACATTACAATTTACTCATTCACCACAAGAACTCATCCATCACCGTTCAATCCTCCAACCACCATAATACCACATCCACTCCAAGGGAACCTACCAAAACGCGCCCCAATCCATAAAAATTTGATGATACATAAATGATATACATAAAATTCTAATAATGATAGAATGCAAGGGAGGAGATGAACCCAATAATAAATAAAAATAAACACAAAATACAAACTAAACATAACACATGTTAGTAGGGACCGTCCAACCCTCAAAAACAGAGGCCGCTGTATTCTGCCCAGGGGACAGAATCAAGAGACGCTCTCGCTAAGGGAGTGGGAAAGAGGAGAAAATATTATGCCGGAATGGGAAAATGTAAAGCTGACCCAGTCGAGAAAAAAAGGGGGGGGCCAAAACAAACTGGGGAGGTTGGGAATCTCGACTTGGACCATAACCAAAGAGCAGCCGGGATACAGGCCAGGAACAACATTTACTCACATTAACTAGGTACACTGAAGCTTGTCTAACCTAACCAAGGGAGGGTTCCACAGGAAGCCACCCCGATGTGCTATAGGTTGACCTAGAAAAGAAAATCAAGGCTAGCCCCGGTCACACGAACCAGGCTTGCTACTTTTACCCACCTTTCGCTGAAGACTGTCGAATGCAATCGTTTTCTATCAGATCTAATCTTCATCTTGAGCTGATGCTCAAAGAATTGGATTAGATGCTGATAAGAAAGACGGTTGCCCCGCAAGACTTCCTCCATTCGCGTCGTCCAAATCACCATTCGAGCCGTGGCCATCAGCATCAGAAACACCATTCGTTTCTCCCCGGAATACGGGGGGCGACACATTGTCACACGCGTATGCGCGATCAATGGACACAAGCTGTTCGGGAGCGAGACGAGCCGTCAGCTCGCCGACATGGTCCCATAAGGGGCGGACCCGGGGGCAATGGTAGAAGGCGTGCGCAGCCGTTTCTTCTAAGCCAAGACCACACCGTTCACAGTCTGGCAAATCCGCCAAACCCCATATGAAAGCCTTGTCATTGAGAGGCAGCCGATTCCGAGCCAATCGCCAGGTAAGCGAAAACTCAGGGTTACTGAGGTAATCCGCCGCTGGCGCCCAAGACCAATAGGAGCGATACTCCTCCTCCGACAAGTCGAGCGTATCACGTAGCTTATCCTTCGCGCGACCCTCCACTAAACCACGATAGAAGACCTTCCTAGGCCGAGAAAGGTCACTGGACCGGGGAATGGCCTTCAAGGCCAACCGACACTCGCGGAGGAAATCCGACTCATCCCGGGGTTTACAACGGCGCTCAACCCGCGAGATGGGGGACTGATGGTAAGGCTAGGGAAGGCGTCCCTAACAATCCCCTCCAGAATCGGATCTCCTCTAGTCAATGCGCGGCGTAGGAAAGCCAACCTAGAGGCACGGATGTGACTCAACAGGTGCGGCATTCCCAGCCCCCCATGACACGGACGTTTAGTGCAGACTCGTCTGTCGACCCTGTTCACGCGTCCCCTCCATAAAATGGAGGATAGCGATCGCTCGAGCACCTTCCTGTGGTCTTTACAGAGAGGAAGTACGGACAATCGATAAAGAATCAGGGGAAAATGTATGTAACACACACCTCCGCCCTGCCCTTCACGGACAACCTCCGTCGATTCCAAATCTTACCGGCAAAATCGACCTTTGCTCGTACTTCAGACCAATTCTTCTCCAGCTGGAGGTCGGGCCCAAACCACACTCCAAGAATGCGGACAGGACCGTCCGTCCAACCGAAGCGGCCCGGAAGATCGACCCCTTCCAGGCACCTAACCGCAAGCCGGACGACTTGTCGCGGTTTATCTTGGCCCCTGTCACCTTCTCGTACCGATCAAGCGCCTTCTGTACCGCCTCAATGTCGCTGCGGGACGACACGAAAGCAGATACGTCATCGGCGTACGCGGAAACCCTGGCTCGAGACCCTCCAGGGACGGCGATTCCACGTAGGGCCGGACTGCCGGTCTCGTCCTTCAGCCGGCGAAGGAGAGGCTCCAACGCCAAAGCATAAAGGAGAGGCGACAGCGGACAACCCTGACGAACCGACCTAGACAGCACGAACGCGTCCGACAACCTTCCGTTCACCTGTACCACAGCACTGGGGAGCGATACAGGAGGCTAATCCAGCGGCAGAAGTTGGGTGCGAATCCAGCGGCCTGCAGGACAGTAGCAAGGTAGCGATGGTCAACCCTATCAAATGCCTTGGACTGATCCAAATTGATCAGCGCGGCTTCTTCGTCGTCTTTTACGCCCTCTATGATCGTGCGGATCAGATGCAGGTTGCTCTGAATTGTTCGGCCCCTCACAGAACAAGTCTGCTCAGGTCCCAACAGAGACTCGGCAACTGACTGCAAACGCTCCTGCAGGATCTTGGCCATAATCTTTAACTCTGTGTTTAGCAGAGTTATGGGCCTGTAATCATCTAGCTTCCCCCACCACCTTTGCCCTTTTTCAACAGAGTGATCACACCCTGGTGATCCGATTGGGGATGGACCCCGACCGAAACCAGTTGTTGAACACTGCTGTCAAAATCGGAACAAAGATGTGCGACAGCCTCAAGTACAATTCATAGGGCAAACCATCCAGACCGGGCGACTTGCCTCTGCCGACCTTCTTCAATACCGCGTAGACTTCGCCCTCCGTGATCTCTCCCCTCGCAGCTAGCCGCTTCAGTCGGCGAAAGCCGAGGAAAGTCAGCCAAATAGCTACGAAACTCCTCCTCACGGAGACCAGGCTCCTTGGTAAACCGGCTCTCGAAATGGCGCCGAAACGCCTCGCACATGTCGTCAGTGGCCCGAAGAGTATGCCCCTCCGGGGACTCGACTTCACGAATGTAACGATCGCCACCTCGACGAACCTCTTCCCTGCGCAGATCTGCGCCCAAGTTCACAGCTTCGGAAGACATCTTGCTTAACTTATGTCTAATTACCTGGCCCATGTACCGCTCGCTATTCAAACGATCCAGGGCCGCCCTAGCTAAGGCTATCTCTAGGGGATCCCCCAGCCACCGCCAGGTGTAACTAGCTTTAAGTGTCTTCACCTTTTCAGCTCTATCTAGAGCGAGCCGTTTGCTGAAATCAGTGGTGAAAGACCTAATCCTACACTTAAGTCGCTCCCACCACCTATTCCCGATAACCGCCCCCACTAGCTCCCGCTGCACTAATCTAGTTAGCTGCTCCCGGAAGTCCTGCCTGTCCAGTAAAGACAGATTGAACTTCCAGTAGCCAGCCATTCTAGGCCTATGGTCTAACGCCACCCGGGCACAAACGAGTTTGTGGTCCGTGTAGCCTACCCAGTGGAACGTAGGGCAATCTAATAGATCTATGTCGGCTCTTCTTCTAACTAACATCCTGTCAAGGTAGCTAACCACCTTGTCAGAAGGCCAATTAAGAGCCCACGTCCACATTTTCCCCCCGGGATGATCGACCCGGTATCTATCGACGAGACCATAATCGTCGATCAGATTGACCAGGCTACGATCGCCCCTTCTCCCACTAGCTCCCCACCCCTGTCTAACTTGGAGTCCAGGATGGCATTCCAGTCCCCATTAAAACAAGGCGCGTTGAATCAACCAGGAACGGCCCCAACTGCCGAAAAAACGAGACCCGCTCCTCCTGGTCATTGGGCGCATAAACCGCAACGACCGGAACGAACCACTTTTCACGGCAATATCGGCCACGATCAACCGGCCCTCGGCATCGGTATGCACAAGGTCCACCTTCGCATCAAGAGTCCGTCTGACAAGCAAAGAAACCCCTCTGGCAAACCGGTCCCCATATGCTGAATAGACGACAAAGTCGTTCTCCAGCACACACGCATCGGCACTGCAAACAAAGTGTGTCTCTTCGATCGCGGCAACATCTACATCCAGGGACAGAAGGTCCCGGAGCAGGCGGGCAGCCTTACCCCGATCCCTTAAGCCCTTCACATTTAACGTCGCTAACTTGGTTTCCATTTTCTAGGCCTGCAAAGAGAAAAAAAGAGTCAGAGCAAAAACCTACTCACATACGGGCCGGAAATCTGCGGGTGTAAGGACCCCGACGGATTGTCCCAGGCTCCCTGTACCCATCTCTGACGTCATCCGTCCATCCGAGACAATCCCGCCGACATCCATGGGGTACGTTAATTTTAAAAACCCTGTAAAGAGAGGGGTGGAGACATACTGGGACCCTCCCTGCACAGTAGGTGATGAATAATTTTTTTCAAGTTTGGTGTGCCTGTCTGCACCATCCGGATCTCAGGGAAGGCATCCTTGGCCTCTTGCAAGTGGGCCCCAAACCTTCAGGTGCTTCCCTGTATCTCGTATACATGTAATCACCCCTGGTGCTCGGGGAAAGTTTCTTGGATCTTCCGTAGACTTCCGTCCACAGACGTAACTTTGAAGAGAGGCCCCAAGAGTGTCTTTCTCTGTGTCGAAAGATCCCTCTCCGCCTCCTTCCTGTCCACTCTACAAATGTCTTCCACCCTGTCAAAGTGTTTTTTCACCTTCTTTTTTTTCCTGGAAGGGTGTGGGGGGTTGAAGTTGACGGTGGGGAGTAGTAGAAGGTGGTTGGGTAGATGACTGAGTAGGAAGTTGGGTAGTGGGTTGGGTAGAGGGTTGGGGGGCGTACACAATGAGGGGGATTGTGACCTTGCTGGAGATGCCGATGCGCTTCTAGAGCGGGACTTTGTTACTTCCGCTTCTTCTGATGTAGTAGGACGAGATGGTGATCTTGATGCTGCTGTTTTCTCTCTCTCCTGCTTCTCCCTGACACTTTTCTTTTTTTTGGTCGGGATCTCCTCGTCCTCTTCATCCCTCCCTCTTTTTGACGAGGAAGAGCGTTGGTGGGGCATTTCCTCCACTTCCATCTCCCCTCTCGATTTGCTTGTTTCGCTACTTTTGCCTGCTGTTCCATTTTTGGGTTTGTTGTTGCTTTTCCGGCAGCTTCTTGGGGCTGCCCTTCTCTTTGTTGTGGCTTCTTGGGGCTGCCCTTCTCTTGTTGTGGCTTCTTGGGGCTGCCCTTCTCTTGTTGTGGCTGCTGCTGTTTGGGCGGCTGCTCGTTCCCTTCAGGGGAGAAGGTGCCGTTTTTTCCCTTTACCTTCACCCATTCCCCATCCGAGGCCTTTCCTGATGATGTTACTGTTTCTGATGCTGTTGCTACTGCAGTTGTTGGTTTTGTAGCTGGAGGGGTGGAGGCTGTACCTTTTACCTGGGCACACCTTGGCCATGTGTCCCAGAACACCGCATGACCAACAAAATGGCTTACGTCCCTCCACCACCACCAGCATCCTCTTTTCACGGCATATGAGAGTATTGGGAATGTCCCTAAAAGCCTCCCTGTCCAGAATGACTTGCAGGGCCATGTCACCCGTGGCTATGCCAGATTTGCTAGTCACAGGCGACACATCCTCTACCTGACCATACTTGGCAAAGAATCCTCCTATCCTGTCTGCTCCAATGTCTATAGGCACCCCATGCACAGTGATCTTTGTTCGGCGGGTGCCCATATATTCCGTCTGCATACGAATTGAAGTTGTTTGCAGTATGCTTGCTGACAGTTGCTTGGCTTCCTGCTCTGTAGCTAGGAGGATGTCCCACATGGCATTTGATCTTCTGGCCAATAATTTGGGAGCAATTTTCAGGCTTCTGAGTGCCTCCTCCATACTTTCCCTACTGAAGCCAGCCAATTTCCGGCTCTTCACATCTGCTGTCAGAAGGGAGATGGTTTTTGTTTTTACTCCATCGAATGCTTCTTGGATCGTCAGGAATTCATTTCCTTTGACGAATTCACCATATTTCTCTCTTTGTTCCTGATAGTAAGCGGCGTTCTTCCTTTTCGGACTGTCTCCCGTCCAGGCCGATGTTTTTGGTGGCGACGGTGTGTCAGTTTGCACCGTAGGAGACGGTGTAGCTTGAAGAATGTCCGCCATGGGGATTTCTCCCCACGGCAGTTGCACGAAAAAAAAAAAAAAAAAAGGTTCGCCTTTACGTTCTTCTTTTTTTCTTTGTTAAGAACAATAATTAACAGACAAACTAAAACCAAGTAAAACGGGGAGAAACGAAAATAAAATAAAATAGAAACTGTGTGTAAAAACAACACGTGAAAAAAACAAAATCAAATCAACAGTTCAAAACGAAAAATAATTTAAACGAAAACGAGGGGAGGGTCAAAAATAAAGAAATCAAAAAGCAATGCACAAACTCAAAAACGTACAACAAAAAGGTGTGAAAATAAAAATTTTCAAACAAAAACAAAATCTAACCGTTCACTTTTTTTTTTTCCCAATCACGATGCACACGTCAATCGAAAATACAACAATATACTAGGGGATGAACTTAATACAAACCCTGCAAATTAACAGATGAATCAAGCTGGTATTTATATAGAAATACCTCCACTCAGGTACCAGCAGCCAATCACAGCCCAAGCAATGGACTATCCCACTTTAGCACAATGAGATGCTCTATGGCAACATAAATAGCTCTCTTTCTAAAGGTTGGATTATTGTTCACTTAGCTTGCTCCACAACTAAGTGTTTATCTCTACCACGTGATTTTTCTACAATATATATATATATATATATATATATATGTGTTTTTGTGTGTGTGTGTGTGTGTGTGTGTGTGTGTGTGTCTGCACAACGAAATTTTCAGTGGTTGAGTAATAAGTCTTACTCAACACCTGATGTTTGCGATTAGTATTAAACTCAATGTTTAAACTCGGATTAGGGAATATACATACATGCATACATACATACATATATATATAGTTAAACCTAGAGTGCCAGAGAAACTTACCAAGGTTTCACCTAAGCGGATCGACTAGGTCTGCTCTACTTATTGTATTGAGCACTTTATTTAGTTGTTTTGGGGACTCGCATCGGTTATTCTTTTCATTGGGCCTTGAACTCGTATGTTGGATGATTATTTTCGATAACGTACATGTTCTTGGTTCTTTCTTTGTTTATACTCCCCACCCCTTAATATTGGCTTGTTTATATGCAAATCAATACAACGAAGGTTTCCGTGCGAGTATAGTTTCTTATACTTATAAGATTTCTATTGATAATACACACACACACACACACACACACACACACACATATATATATATATATTCTTTGCATTGTGTCCTATATGTTATTTTGCTCTTACCTGCAAGTATTTGTCTAATGTTAATCTTATTTGGTTATATTACCTAAATATTATATAGTACGCAATAGAAATAGTTGAAATAAAAGAAGCTGACATTATATTTTTCAGACTTTAGTTCAACTCGCTCAAATATACATCAACATATTTATATTTTTATATACCTGCCAAAAAACAAAGTAATACACTGTAAAGAAACAGATAAACAGATCAAGCAACAGTGGCAAGTAACACAATGGCCCTGTAAATATATAAGCTATTCACACAAGATATTAAAAAGCAACAGAATATAGGCAAATACATCAAAACCCTAAGAAAGATTATAGCAACTCATAGACATAATCAGGATTTCACAAAGACATGGAAGTAATAATAGCACCAGTTAAAATGCTTCTTCAATATCTTATATATTCCCAGTTGCATATTATTGTGAGACCGTAGCATACCTACAACATGGACTCTTCCAGGACTATATAAAGTATGCGACATAACAATCTAGGGAGAGAGAAAAGAAGAGGGGGAGGAGAGAGAGTATTCTAATACCGTAGTATCAGCCGCGTACGACTACCAATATTGGACACTAGCACATAGTAAGCTCCGCTTACACTTACACTATCTTTGTAACCTTTTTGTTTAATATATCTTTCTTACCTCTAATCCGTGTTCCGTGTTTTCCTTCTGTGGTCCCGACTTTGGCCTCACATCAGTGGCGACGGATAATTCAAGAAACTCACTCACGGCGAAACCTAAATACCTTACCAAACTCACATCTGGGTCGACGAAGAATTTTAGAAACGCATTCACGTCGAAAAAACGCAATACTTTGTCAGTCCCGCAACAGTGGCAACAGAAAGATTCGAGAATTTCGTTCTCACCATATCAATAGCGACAGTGTATTCGAAAAATACACAGAAACTCCACGCGTTCCCACAGCAGTGTTGAACGAGAAATTAAGCTGGTATTACTACATTAGAGTTACCAAAAAGCTCAAAGCCTACGTATTGAAAACTTCAGATAACTTATTTCGAAGAGATTGGATAGAAAAATTCAATCTTTGGGATTGCCCAATGAGTACATTTTGTCGCAAGATACAAAGTACAACGTCCAATTTGGTAAATCTAAAAAAGGAACTCAAACAACAATTTCCCCAGGTTTTTTTCTGGCGGCCTTGGGAAATGTACTAAAATGAAAGCTAAGTTCAAAGGTGAAGGACGGTGCACAACCGGTATTCAAAAAAAGAAACGGAATGTCCCTTTCGCTGCTCTAGAGCAAATAAACAAAGAGTTAGATAGACTCGAACAAGCAGGTATTCTGTCAAAAACAGATTTCAGCGAGTGGGCAGAACCTACGGTCTACGTAAAAAAGAAGTCCAATCAAATACGAGTATGCGCAGATTTTTCCACAGGGTTAAACGATGCATTGCAAGATCACCACTATCCTCTCCCAATCCCTGGAGAAATTTTCAATAAACACAATGGTAGAAATTTTTTTTTTCTAAAATCGACCTCTCGGACGCATACCTTCAGATAGAGGTGGAAGAAGAAAGTTCCAAATTGCTTTGCATAAACACCCATAGAGGGTTGTACAAATACAATAGACTGGCTTTTAGAGTAAAGGTTGCGCCTGCAATTTTTCAGCAGGTCATGGACGCCATGCTGGGCGATCTTGACTACGCAACAGCCTATTTGGATGATATACTGGTTACTAGTAAAACTACGGCAGAGCATCGGAACCATATAATAAACGTATTCGAAAAGATACAAGGATACGGATTTAAGGTGAAGGAGGCAAAGTGTGACTTTTTCTTAACAGAGATTAAATACTTAGGTCACATTATGAATAAAGACAGTCGTCGGCCGGATCCAGAAAGAGCCAACGCGATCAGAAACATGCCTGCCCCAGATAACGTTCAAGCGTTACAAAGCTTCCTCGGACTAGCTAACTTTTACCAAGGGTTTATCAAGAACATGCAAAATTTGAGAGGGCCTCTCAACCAACTTTTAAAAAAAGACAAACCATGGTCATGGACACCGGAATGCCAAGACGCATTCGAGAAGATCAAGAAAACTCTTACTTCAGACCTCTCCCTCACCCATTACGACCCTAGTCTCGACATCATGGTCGCAAGTGATGCAAGCTCGTACGGCATTGGTGCTTGCATTCTGCATAAACTGCCAGATGATTCGCGAAAAGCTGTGGCTCACGCATCAAGATCTCTTCTTCCAGCTGAGAAACAATAAATCCCAAGAGAAAAACTATTAACAGTTTTATTTTTTTTTCTCCTTTTCAAAAAGACAAAAAAAGAAAACTCTTGGAAGGAGGGGGGTATTGTTATACCGTACAATACCTACAACATGGACTCTTCCAGGACTATATAAAGTATGCGACATAACACTCGAGGAGAGAGAGGAAAAAGAGGAGGAGAGAGTATTCTAATACCGTAGTATCAGCCGCGTACGACTACCAATATTGGACACTAGTACATAGTAAGCTCCGCTTACACTTACACTATCTTTGTAACATTTGTTTAATATATCTTTCTTACCTCTAATCCGTGTTCCGTGTTTTCCTTCTGTGGTCCCGACTTTGGGTCCACATCACATATCTATCTATCTATCTATCTATATATATATATATATATATATATATATATATATGAATAAATATTTATCATAAGTGATTTCCGCTACTTAAGTTTTCATAAGGAGTTGTTGATGCTGATGTCGTTCTATCACTATCCTAAAACAGCAAGTGTGACAATATACTCATTTTTTAGTAGATAAGTGTTAATAAGGAACAAGTTAGAACTTGTCAGACAAGTGCATCAACATCTGAATGTCCAACGAAAATTTAAGTTTGGAAAAACACATAAACACACACACAAGCATACACACACACACACAAATATATATATATATATATATATATATATATATATATATATATATATATATATATATAGAGAGAGAGAGATAGATATATTCGATGAAAATGAAATGCAAAAGTGTCAGGTTATTTCCTATGTACCTGTTTCATAAGTAATGATGTTCTTGTAAGTTTTGGTACTAATCACATCCGTAATCGTTGAGATGTGATTCGTTATTTTGTTTTATTCTGTGTAATTTTGCATATTATATATATATATATATATATATATATATATATATATATATATGGCATTTCAAAATTCGCATTACATTGATATCATTATAAATTTTATATTTATTTTTCCTAGAGGAATTATATTTATGCATGTGATAATACATTACTAAATATATTGTCGAATTATGAAACATGATGTCATGCAAAGTTTTCCTAGTTGATATTTCGCAAGTGTATATTGTCTGTCAATTGTCGCGTGATTTTTGCATATCCTATATATATATATATATATATATATATATATATATATATATATATAATATAGGAATATTGTGAGAGAGCTATTCTTGTATGTCTAATCTTTATCGTAATCTTGTTTACTGAAAATTACATATCGAACGACGCTTTGCCTCATCTAATGAAATAGTCGACTCTTTAAATGAGAAATGTTCAGTGAAAATGAAATTCACCATTGGCAATCCATACAACTCAAAATCAGGTGTCAGATATCAGATCATTTGAAATATTCATATAAAGTCTAAACAGCTGATAATGGTAGCGAGATTATATACATACATTCTATTTAAAATATAATTGGAATGATTACGTGATAGTTTTTCATTTCACAATGTCATCCAACAAAACAGTATGTAAACATGGCCATTATGGATCTGTTTTGGGTCACACGATGGTACGTTTGTGAAGAGGGTAACTGGGGTGAATATTCCAGGGTTAAACATTTTTGAGAAATGCCAGAATAATAATAATAATAATAATAATAATAATAATAATAATAATAATTATTATTATTATTATTATTCCATAATATAATAATAATAATAATAATAAATACCATCCACACAGACAGAAAAATTGAAGCAAATAGGCCGGACATTATTGTCAAAAACCAGAAAGAAAAAAACTTGCCTACTAATTGATATGGCTTGTCCAGCGGATTGTAACATAGCAACCAAGGAATTTGAAAAACTATCAAAATACAAAGACCTGGAAATTGAAATAGAAAAAATGTGGAAATTGAAAACAAGAATAATACCAGTGGTAATAGGTGCACTTGGAATTATAAAAATGGAACAAAACAACACATTGAAAGAATCCCTGAAACCCCAGCTTAAGAGACATACAGAAAATTGTCTTATTAAGTACAGCACACACACTAAGGAGAACTTTGTTTATGTAACGCTAGCAACTTCATCGGGATAAAAAAAAAAAAAAAAAAAAAAAAAATTAACATGAAATGTGGCCATAACAACACACCACGACCTGCCTTAGGTCTTTCCGCAGACTTGGTAGGTAGTGTGTCCATAGCAGAAATAATAATAATAATAATAATAATAATATTAATAATAATAATAATAATAATAATAAAATCTATACTACCTGTTAAACCAAAAAATCTTAGACATATTTTGCAAACGAAAGCTGTCAACGGTTACGCTGCTTACACAATTCAACAGAGTTAAATATATAGAAGGAACACTTCGACTGTCGAGGAATATTTTTTATATTGATTCCAAGAAGGAAACAACAATAATAATAATAATAATATCAATAATAATAATAATAATACTAAATATAAATAATATAGGATAGTGCGTTTGATATTAGAAGGCGAACTTAATGAAGTCAATAAAAAAAGTCTATCAAAACTTTAGCTATACCCTTAATAACATTCACAGTCAACATTATTAAATCGAATTTGAATGATATTAAAAGATTGGACGCCAAGAATAGAAAAGTGTTTCCCCAAATAGGCGGTATGTAGCAAGAGCTTTAATTTGAACTAACTCTAAAAACTGCAACAATCGGAATGGAAGCATACCCCATAAAAACCAATAGCATTCTTCTACAAATCGTAAAACACCAAATCCACCCGATCAACAAATAAGCTGTACTCTTCAAGAAACAGCTTAATATACTTGAAACTCTTCCAATAAAAAAGGAAGCGAATACCTTCTGCGCCAAACGAGGAAAACAAAAAGCAAAACAACTTGGCCAAATGAAATTACAAAAAAAATATCCTTGGAGGTCAAGGCGTTCCGTGGTAAATACCTAAAAAGAAAGAAAAAAGCAAATGTGAACCAGAAGAAAATACATCAATGGATGAAGAGCACAGTGTTGATAGCTGAGACAGGATGCCTAATTATTGCAGTTTAGGACTAAAGCCTCACAACCACTGTCACATTATCAAAGGAGAAACTAAACCAAAATGCAGGATCTGTGGAAAATAAGATGAAACTGTCGACCATATTATCTCAGCATGCCTGGAACTAGCAAAAATAAATATACCCTGAAAGATAACAAATTAGCGATATGTGTGCATTGAAAGCACAAAATCGAAACCTCTGGGAGATGGTATGAGCACCACCCACAAAATGTTGCCCAAAATAACGATGTAACTATTGTATGGCATATGCCAATTGAACCTGACAAAGAAATGAAAGCCAAAAACCCGATATTATCATAAAAGACAAGAAATTCAGGTAGAGTATTATTATCTGAGAGAAATGCCCCCAAGAAATTTATCGAGAAATTGTCCAAATACAAGAACCTGAAGATCGAGATTAACAGGATGTGGGGAATGAACACTGAGAGTGTGCCAACAGTAATCGGAGCTCTGGTCCTCATAAGAAAAAGAATGAACAATTTTACTAACAATGTCTCAGTTAACATCATCATAAAAGAATTCTCTACTGGGAACATCCCATATACTAAGAAAAATGCTATTAATTAAATGACAGTTCTCCTCTAGAGCCTAACTTCCATAGTTTGGTCTGGTCTCTGCAGAATACAAAGCAGGAAACATCACATATACACATGATAATAATCCACACATATATAAGGGGAGTTGAATGTATGTCTCTGTGTGTGTCCGGCTAAAATAAAAACTACAGTATATGACAAAGTAAATATATATACATACTCATTATCAATCAAGCCAGCTTTTTGTAAAAAAAATATCATCGTATGTTTTGGATTTACGAAGATATTTTAAAATTGAAAGCATTGGAGATTCTCAGAATTAAACAGTAAAAATGAACGCAATAATTCTTATTCCCGATTAGGATTACCGTTCGTCTTCACTTTTTTATTCTGTGGGTACTTTCGAAACGCTACATCTATGTATTATTAAAATTTCTATTCTCTTGAATTTATATTCACATCTATAGTAAATAAAGGCATAATGTTTTAAACATATGAATATTAGAACAATGAAGAAAATTTAAAGGAAGTAGCATATTAAATACAATGATTTCACAAAATGTTTAATATTTATATAAATTTAAATATTCGTGCGTGGTGGGGTTCGTTTGTTCGTGTGTCCAGCTAAAACTAAAAAAAAACTACAATAGGTAACATGTCTCTGTGTGTCTATTATTGATTTATTAATAATTTTCGGCCATCTTATAGAAAATTTTTTTTTTATTCATTCTTTAAAAAATAAACGCCATTCTTTGATTTTTAAGTAACATAAAAAGTATTTTCGAATAAAATTTTATTAAAGTAAAATTCTACAGCGAGCCTAATTTTTTCGAAAATTAATTTAAATAATATATAATTGAATTCGTAAAAAATATGCGTGTCTGCCACTGCTAATTTTTATTTAACTAAAGTTTTCTTTTCAAATACAAATATAATTTGAAAGTTAAGCATAATCGCTTTTCAAAACTAAATTCTCACCGTATCTTATTATTTTAGCATTTAAAACAAAAAATAAATTAAAAAAAAAACAAAACAAAATGAAACTATGGTTAAAGATATATCTCACACATTATTTCTTCGTAACTTAAAAGTATATTCTTAAAAGGGACTATGACGTCGTTTTGTAATTTGACAGTTCGCTGAGACATGTATAAATACCCGTCTCCAACATCTAACCAATAGTTCAGCTTTTTGCTTTATGTATATTTTTTCTCAAACAAATGGAAAAAAGGAAGTGACGTTCCACATACAGTTTGCTTGCAAGTAGAATTGTTCATAACCAATTTTGTTTCTTAACAGTCGAGGTGCAACAGTCGAGGTGCAATTGAAATGCACCGAAACGAAGTTGCATCTTCGTTTGTGAGTAGTGTCTATATGGAAAAAATTATAATAAATAATTATTGCTCTACTATCAGTATCGAGCCTTCTTTTGGATTAATGCCGTGAACGTTAGAATTTATATATTATTTTCGTTCTCATGGCATCAGATATATGTACGTAAACACACACACACACACACATATATACATATATATATATATATATATATATATATATATATATATATATATATATGTGTGTGTGTGTATGTGTGTATGTGTGTGTGTGTGTGTGTGTATGTGAAAAAGTGTTCCCAACCACTCCCAAAATAACACCAATACACGCAATCTACATAAACCCAAACTTAAAAAAAAAAAAAAATTAATCAGTTTGTCTGACGATCGCAAAAGCGTGAAACCCAGGTTCACAAAATCACTTCAATACAACGAAATATATATTTATATATATATATATATATATATATATATATACGTGTGTGTGTGTGTGTGTGTGTGTGTGTGTGTGTATATATTATAAATTAATTCATTTAAAATATGGTTATTTCGCTACACAGTTCTAACCATGTTTCAAAAATGGTTAGAACTGTGTAGAGAAAAAAAACATATTTTAAATCATTTAATTTATAATATTAATCCTCTGTAAATTTACATTCAGCACTATTTTGTAAAAATAAAAAATATCTATAAGAAAACCGGATTATATATCTCACAGTTCTTTCTTTCTTTATATATATATATATATATATATATATATATATATATATATATATATATATATATATATATATATATATATATATATATATATATTATAGTGATTAAATTGTGGTTGTTCAATGTTTATCGTAATCTTGTGTACTGAAAATTATATATCGAACGACGCATTGACGCATCTATGGGAATAGTCGACGCTTTAGATGAGAAAGAAAAAATATCTCAATTGTAATTTAAAACGGTCAGTTCAACGGGAGATTTAGTTTCCCTGCCAGAAATTAACTTGTAATTGATATTATTTTATTGGATATTGTTTTTAATTTTCTGTCCGTTTCTTTGTTTAAACTAATTTATAGATTAGCCTGTAATTTCTGTTGAAAAAAAAAAGAAAAGCAAAAAGTCATGTTTTAATGCATTTTTTAATCACTTTGTTAGATTTTTTTTCGAACGTCAGTCAAAGATAAGCACGAGCAACAACAACAAACAAAAGCGTTTTCCTTGTTGTTTTCTTGTTTCTTGGCAACATTCGGGCATAGAGACAATCGATTGTGGGTTGATAAACTGAACACTATTTCGTGGCAATTTGATCTACAAAGAAAATAATTAAATTTTTTCTCTTTCACTCAAGTTTCTGTGGTTGGTTTCCAATTTCTTTCGCTCTCCTCCCTCGATCTTTTTCATTCGCGATTTCAAATTTTTTCAAAGACGGTTTTGCAGACGCTTTCTGAACACGCTAGGGAATTTGAAAATTGAAAATGTTAAGATGACGAGAAAACGTTTGCAAAAAGTTATGGGCACATTTCACAATCCTTTCAAAATGCAGCCTTCTGGAATTTTGTAATCCTCTCGGATTTTAGTGACAAGGAGAATATACTCAGGTGAACAAGAAAAAATATCATATTAGATTTTCTCTAAAGAAATCCAGGTAAAAAAATCATTAATAATTAGGTCTATAAAATTAAAAACTATTTTAAATAGGGTTCATTTTCATATATATATATATATATATATATATATATATATATATATATATATATATATATATATATATATATGTATGTGTGTGTGTGAAAAGTGTGTGTATATAAATAAAAATATATATAATTATTCATATATTATATACGCGGTACTTATTAGAAAGCGCTCAATATCAGAGATAGAGTAACGACGATAGCAAAAGCGTGAAACCCAGCGTCCAAACTCACATCATATATATATATATATATATATATATATATATATATATATATATATATATATATATATATATATATATATATATATATATATATGCTCCAGGGGGCACGGAATATGCGAGCGAGCGGCACTATATTAAGTCTGATTTGCAATCTCTTCGTCACCGAAGCCCATTAGAACAGTTGGTATGATGCTTGACAGCCTAACTGTCAGGGTTTCAATTCTTGCTAGTGGATGCCCACCGCAGATGAGTCCCAAATATAGGACGAAACGGCCATACCAGTGCTTTCTATCAGACTCGATGATTAATTAATATATATATATATATATATATATATATATATATATATATATATATATATATATATATATATATATATATATATATATATAGACAGATAGAAAGGTAAAAAATCCGTTGGTATATAATCCAAGTAAATCCTAGTAATATAAAAACATTATAAGAGCTCGATATGTTTTGTTTATACAGAGCAATATCATTGTCTATATTCCTGAGATGAGGCATTATGTACACTATTTACATTATTTGGACTATTGTTCTCATTTTTGTCGCCCAGTTTGTTACAACGTTTCGGCCGTTATACGCTACGCCCTTCTTCAGGTGGTTGGAATGTCTAACTGAACCCTTTAATTCGCTCGCTGGTGTAGACTGTTCTAGTTCCACGTGTCATGTTCAAAATACATGAGAAACTCAGTGTCAGCAGTACATTGAAATTTGTTTATATCAGACGCAAACTGGAGCCAGTCTGGAATACAATACTCAGAATAATACTGGAACTTCAATCAACCATTTGGCCAACTCATGTTGGGTAGTGCTCACCATAAACAAAATAGGTGGACTAGCAATATCCAGTTTATGAACTTTCGGCCAACCATACATCCTTGGACGTTTGGAGCCAACAGGTCGAATTCTATCATATTCCTCTTTTGAAAGGAACATGCTTTTATGAAATTCAAGCAATCTCATTTTTATAAGCATTTCACCCCCAAGCAAGGCGGGTGTGCCACTACCTCGCAAGAGGGGCAGAGTGTGGGAGCAAGACTAAAGAGGCGTCATAGAGGAAATGATGAAGAGAAAGACGGGGAATAGATCAAGGCATCTGAAGATGTCGATTGACATTGCATTTGAATATTTGGAGATTATAGCTATCAGGGAAGCAAGTAAGAGGAAGGGAGTTCCATAGACGGGAAGTGCGAGCTGAAATGTAACTTTTTTCGCGGTGTCAACAAATGACGTATCACTTTATTTCCGAAATTTACTCGTATAGTCGAATATAAACGACATATTTTATATATAATCAGAATAATTCACAATCACCACACTAGGCCCTTTATGGGGTCTAGTTATATGAATATCCGTCGTCGATTTTCACATTCTGGCCGTCTGATACTGATTTTGTTGCCAAAGGAACGTCTTAGAATCGATATGTGAATTTACGAAATTATATGGAAGCTCATTTAGACGGGCCTTAAGATGGTTTTTATTCTCAGCAGAAGTCGGCACAAATTTTATCAATTGGGAAAACAATTCTTCAAACTCGTTAAAAACTTTGAGAAAGGACTAACTTATCGGTATCGGACAAGCTATAATTAGATAAATTAATGTTTATCTGTTGTAAAAGACACCCCCAAATTTCCAGTTAGCTAAATTCTTAGCATTGCTTCAGTTATTAAATAAAATAACCATTTGAAAGATACTTTGAAAAAAGGAATTTATCAAGAAGTGATTTTGTAGAACAAACAATGCCCCACAATGATTGATTATGGATTCTTACGGAGTTGAATAAGTCGGTTTAATACAAGATTTAATTTCTAAGAGACGTGATTTCAACATTAACCGAGTTACGGCCCTTAATCCTCACCTTTCTGTGTATAGGAATTCAGAAATTTAACTCAGAAACTAAAGGACCGTAATTTACCTTTCAAACGGAAAGTATTGTTGAGGGTATTATTGAGATTCTACTTCAAGACCCATAGGTTGCATTCGCTTGAATCCATTTTCATTATTGATCAGAGAAAACAGTTTTATATAGCTGGTTTTTGAGATATTTCTAAATAAGGAAATCTAATCAATATATATTTGTGCGTATGTGTGTATGTGCTTGCGTAGCGTAGCGGTCATCGACATGATAAATCATAATGGCGTGTCGACTTCAGATTTCACTCGACAGCGTTGAATACTCCTTCGAACATAGACCCATGGACCCTTTCTTCAGCTATGATTTAATAGCCGGATATACTAGGCTCTCTGGATTTGGGCAGAAATAATGGAATAAGTCTAGAGAAACAAATCTGTTCTCAAAACCTTTTCGCTACTCTATCCCTTAAAAAATAATTAGGTTGTGAAAGACAACAGTATTTCCCAGTTCCACACTAAGGGCTGAATAATTAAAATAGTTATAATTTCCGAAAAGATCTCTAAAAACAATTGTTTTTTCGTGTTTTTTTTTGTTTTGTTTTTTTGAGGGGGGGATAAATAAAATCACTGAAGAAATCACAGTGCAGCGAAATGTTATATCGATCTCTGAATCACCGCATATGAAGTTGAAATAATTACTGACTCGGAATCATACATTTCATATTTTTATGCGTTTGTCTGGCTATTAGCATTTTCTAGTCACGTGTTTCTAGTCACGTGTGTTTCACAAGTCCCTCATGAATTTAGTAACCGCCTCTATTCGAACTGGTGAAAAGGCGGCTTGAATAAAAGCCTGTTGCTATGACGTTTAAAAGAAAATGAGGTTTTAATGAAAATACGTTTTATTATTCATTTTGCAGCAATATTAAAGACATATAACAAAAAAGGAAAGCGTAATAGTAATAATATAATGTGTAGTGTATAATATAATGTGAATAGCATGCTACTGAAACGTGCGTAATAATATAATGATCTTGCTCATCTTCGAGATTTTCTTCATCTGATGAGGAATTACTCAGACAGTTTGGTATAAATCCTATGGAATTCAACTATCATTCTGCTCCTTCCTCTGGAGAGGGAAGTTAGTAGTTTTCATACGTATCTATGCTCATGAATTTTAAGGTTCGCAAGATCCATAAATTCTGAATATTTTTTTCAGAATGTAGACCTTAAGATGTTTGTCGAAGTTATTTGTAATAAAATATTGACCAAACTCCGTTAATGACACATTGTGGATATCAACTTTTGTACAAAGACTTGTAATTTTTTTGTGGATTTAAAAAAAAAAAAATTTTTATACTTCAAAAATAAACTTTTAAACATAATTTAAAGAAGATAGACATACAGTCGAAATATTGTTTCGTTTTATTTTTATTTCCTTTAAGCGTACAATTGTCGAAAAATATTGGAATATCTACATCAATCATTTTGCTTGTTAAGTGTTTTAATAATAACAACAATACTACTACTACAACTAATAATAATAATAATAATAATAATAATAATAATAATAATAATAATAATAATAAATACAATGGACGGAACGAAGAATCAAGCGAAAATGAACCCAATGTTGAAACGATGGCAAGGTACACATTTTCAAGGCCAATTCTCTGCCCATGCCAAAAATGTTGATGTAGACAAATCCCACATCCATTAGCGGTTGCGTAGTTCAAGATTAAAGCAGAAAGCAAATGTTGCTTCACATGACGAATGCTTGCTAAATAGAAATTATCAAGAAATCTTGCGGAAAAATCATGTTGACTTCAATTGCAGATTATGTGCTGAATATCCAGAAACAATTGAATCATGGGTTGCACGATGTTAACGTGCATCGAATATAAAAAATGGTCATGACAGAATGGGCCACTATCTCAACTGGAAGACCCATTTACAGACATATCGCTCAGTAACAATTTTATGAGACTTTACAATAAACACAGACAGAACAATAAAATATAAGCGCCCAGACATTTTCATAAAAAAACTACGGGAAACAGAATGTGCTTTCTTATTGACATAGCAGTTCTTGAAGACTTTAATCCATCGTTGAAGATCAGCATAAAAAACTATCAAAATACAAAGATCTTGAAATGGAAATCTCAGAAATGTAGTACCTGAATGTTCCATTCGTGTTTGGGGTCCTGGGTATGATTTGAAAGGGTCTGGTAGGCATATTGTAGTAATCTATGGCACCGTATGCCCTAAACAAATACAAAACAATATCTCACAAGCACGGCCCTGATTATAAAAAGGACTTTATCTATGTATATTATTTTTGATTTATTATTTTACTATTATTAAAATAGTTTTAAAGCGGATAATACGGTATGATGCCATTTCTGATATTCTGTCTCTAATTGGGACCTGGAATGAAATGAGTATGTAAATAAAATTAAAGAATATATCAGTAACAACAACAACAACAACAACAACAACGACGACGACAACAACAACAACAATAACAATAATAATGATAATAATAATAATAACAATAATAATAATAATAAGGTTCTCCTTTAAATAATTTGATAGATTAATCAATTATTTAATTTTTCTCATTCATATAATTAGTTTTCAATATTAATTGATGGGAAAAAAAAAAAAAATTACAGGTAAAAAACAATACAAACGATGATGTTCTTTATTTAGAAGGATTGCATTTTTTTTTTTTTTAAAACAACGCTATTTTCAACGACTTTAAAAAATAACGGAATTTACATTTACATATTACATTTTATGAATTTATGAAAAGAAAATGCAATCTTTCTAAGAAGGAATATCGTGGAATTTACAGATGGGCCAATAAATTATTTTTAAATTTCACAGCAAAGACAAACGAATGTTTTTTTTTTTTTTTTTTTTTTTTTTTTTTTTTTTTAAACGCTATTTTCAACGACTTTAAAAAATAACGGAATTTACATTTACATATTACATTTTATGAATTTATGAAAAGAAAATGCAATCTTTCTAAGAAGGAATATCGTGGAATTTACAGATGGGCCAATAAATTATTTTTAAATTTCACAGCAAAGACAAACGAATGTAAAATTTTTTTTTTTTTTTTTTTAACCAGCGTCATTCTCTTTGATTTCCAATCGTGTCTCTGTCTATTGTTGCTTGGCAACCCATTTAGGAGAAGGAAAACTCCGAACAACAACCCGCAACTCAAGGTGTTAATCGTGCCGAGGAGTGAATGGCTACTGCGTTATGAGGTCGCGAACGATCCCCTACAGGCTTCGGAACCCTGTCTGTAAAAGACCGTTACTCAACGTGCCGGGCAACTTTGGGTGGACTTTTGGACCCGTGCGTCACTCGTGGGATTAATATGAAAATTAAAAATAGAAACAAAACGTCCAGTATGGCTCTTCCAGTGGATAAACAGGGAGCCCGTCCTTCAGGAGGGAACCTACCTGAGGTCGAAAAAATCTGCCATAGGAACAAACTCCTACACAAAGAATGAATCTTCAGGTCCCCACAACCAGGATAATCCTAATGATGGTCCTGTAAATTCTCCAGCTAGATCCATAACCGTAAATTTAAGGAAAGAAAAAAATAAAATGGTCTCGTGAGGAGTACAAAGTTGTTATGACTGCATTCCATGAAGCGTTACTCAAACCTCAGAAAAACATCACTCGCCAAACATATGACATTTGGCGAGAGAAGGTTTGGGCAAACAATTAGAAAGTACATAGACAAAAATAAACTAGCCAATGTAAGAAGGGACATCATGCGAAATAACCGATTGACAGAGGCTGAAATTAATGAAATAAAAAGAATTGCAACAAGAATAGATGAACCAACAAAACATGAAAAGGAACCGGAATCGGGAAAAAAAGTAGTAACATCACACAAGCCTCAGGTCATAATGAAAAAACCGAAATACACACAAATCACTGTGAAGATAATGCTGAAAATTTAGAAATGTTGGAAAGGTATGATCTTAGTCAGTCACAAGACGGTAATAAAACGAGTTCAAAATTCATCGAACAGAATTATTTCACAGAAAACAAGATTAATATACAAGAAGCCAAGGATGAAATCATGAGCCATATAAGTCAGATACAGAATATTGCAATGGAGGAACGAGAACAACTCCCAAAAATTACAACCAACAAAGCATAACCTCAAAACTATTAAGCTCTATAATGCAGCACTCAAATTGATTCTGGATGAAGAAGACACTCATATAAATCTCAATGAAGCAATATATGCATCAGCAATAGCAGCAACAAATAAACTGAACATCAAAGTAAAAAAAAAGGCAGTCTCACAGACATGAAGATCCACCTTGGAAAAGAAAAATAGAAAAAGAAATTGAACACCTTAGAAGTGAATTATCAGTACTCGATGAACTAGCAAGAGGAGTAAATGTAAGAACTAGAAAAGGCAGAAGAGTCGAAAGAAAATACAATATCAGGAATGAAAATGAAGTCCTATCAACTAAAGAAAAAAATAAAGCAAACAATACAACTGAAGGCTCAAAGAATAAGACGCTACGAGAAAAGATCAAGATTCTATAGACAGAACAAGATCTTTCAAACCGATGCAAAAAAGAAATTTTACAGGGAAATAGGTAAACAAAGAATTGAAGTGACAGTCCCCCTAAAATGGAAGAAGTTATACAGTTCTGGGGAAAAATATGGGCTTGCCCTAAAGAACACAACGAAGAGGCAGATTGGATTGCGCAAGAGTTAGAACGAATGAAAAATAAACCAGAACAGACATGGGCGGGAATCACAGAAGAAGATGTTAAATGTGCACTGAAAAAAAAGCACACAACTGGAAATCTCCAGGAATAGATAAAATTCTAACTTCTGGCTATATTATTTAAATACAGCACACAAAAACTCGCCAAAGAACTTCAAGAAATGGTTACCGATCCAACTAAAATTCCTGCATGGATGACCAAAGGAGTTACCTTTCTTCTACCCAAAAATAGTGACACAAATATTCCGAAAAACTATAGACCAATTACATGTCTTCCAACAACATACAAACTGTTAACATCTATTTTAACAAAACAGACATATTTCTTCTTGGAAAGAAATGACATACTACCACTTGAACAAAAAAGGGTGCAAACGAGGCTGCTACGGATGTAAAGACCAATTACTTATTAATAGGATGATCCTGGAAAACTGCTTCCGTGGAAAAAAAAAAAATCTTAGTATTGCCTGGATAGATTATCGTAAAGCATTCGATAGTGTACCACATTCCTGGATCTTAAAGTCTTTAAGTATGTACAAGGTATCACCCGTTATCATCAATTTCATCAAACAATGTATGTCGATATGGAAAACTACACTTTACCTCAATCATAAAAATGGAACCTATAAGTCTGGCGAAATAAACATCAATAGAGGAATATTTCAAGGTGACTCTTTGTCTCCTTTATTATTTTGCATATCACTTATAGCATTAACCAGCCAACTTAACAAGACAGAATGCGGTTACAAAATAGCTCAAAAGAAAATAAACCATCTATTTTACATGGATGACTTAAAATTGTATGCTAGGAATGACAATGAGCTGGAAGGTCTTCTGCAAACTGTAAAATGCTTCAGTGAAGACATTGGAATGAAATTCAATTTGGATAAATGTGCTAAAGCTACAGTTTTACGAGGATCGCTACAACAAACTTCCTCTATTAGTTTAGACCCTGCTGTAACAATAAAAGATTTAGAACAAGGAGAAGCTTATAAGTACCTAGGTGTAAATGAGAGTGAAGGAATTCACCATAAGAAAATGAAAGAAATAGTGCGTAAAGAGTACTATAGAAGGGTACGACTGGTATTAAAAACTGAATTGAATTCTCAGAACAGAATTATGGCCATTAATAACCTTGCCATCCCAGTGGTCCAATATAGTTTCAACATCTTGAACTGGACTCTAAATGACATCAGACAAATGGATTCTAAAACAAGAAAGCTTCTTTCTAAGTATAAGATGCATCATCCAAAGGCTGATGTAGACCGTCTATACATACCCCGTAAAGAAGGTGGAAGAGGTCTTATTCAGCTAGAATTGTCATACAAGACAACAACTATTGGCTTACTAACTTACATGGAAACAACAAATGACTGGATGATAAAATTAGTAAACAACATGAAAACAGAAAGAAAAAAATATTCAATAATAAAAGAAGGCAGTAAATACAAACAACATTTACATTTAGTAGATTCTGTAGTAAATCAAAACAGAAGCCAAGAACCAACTATTGCAGCAAAAGATATGAAAAAGAAAGCCAAGGATAAAGCCCTTGAACAGATGAAACAACGCTGGCAAGACAAACCTCTGCATGGCCAATATCCAGAACGTGCAAATAAACCCAATGTTGATAAAGTTAATACTCATCGATGGTTACGAGCATCTGGATTAAAGTCTGAAACTGAAGGCTTTATTCTTGCAGCGCAAGACCAGAGTCTTTTCACTAGGAATTTTCAGGCAAATATCATACATAATAATGTGGATCCAAAATGCAGGTTCTGTGACAAATACCAAGAAACAATAGACCATCTAATCTCAGGATGTTCTATACTTGCCCCAAAATGAATATAAAAATCGTCACGATAGAGTGGGGCAATACTTACACTGGACAATGTGCAAACACTTTGGAAAATGTGTAAGCAAACACTGGTATGAACATCGGCCAGCGCCGGTTACAGAAATAGAAGATGTCACCATTCTATGGGATTATACCATCCACACAGACAGAAAAATTGAAGCAAATAGGCCGGACATTATTGTCAAAAACCAGAAAGAAAAAAACTTGCCTACTAATTGATATGGCTTGTCCAGCGGATTGTAACATAGCAACCAAGGAATTTGAAAAACTATCAAAATACAAAGACCTGGAAATTGAAATAGAAAAAATGTGGAAATTGAAAACAAGAATAATACCAGTGGTAATAGGTGCACTTGGAATTATAAAAAATGGAACAAAACAACACATTGAAAGAATCCCTGGAAACCCCAGCTTAAGAGACATACAGAAAATTGTCTTATTAAGTACAGCACACACACTAAGGAGAACTTTGTCTATGTAACGCTAGCAACTTCATCGGAGATAAAAAAAAAAAAAAAAAAAAAAAAAAAAAATTAACATGAAATGTGGCCATAACAACACACCACGACCTGCCTTAGGTCTTTCCGCAGACTTGGTAGGTAGTGTGTCCATAGCAGAAATCGAATGATGATGATGATACTCTTCGGAAAAAATATATCTGGTTTATCAGATTCCTTTTTTTAGTAGTTTTCATTTTCGTTCTAAAGTGGATAATGGATAACGTAGATCATTGAGGAATGGGAGATGTGGGTTCAATTTGTCAATCCATTACATTGACATAAAAAATAACCTTGTGGAAACATATGAATCCGGAATTTCTGTCCCCCACCCAGCTTATGGATTAAATAGATGGACGGTCCGGATTCTATAGCCTAGGATAAAAATTGGTCTACCGCAGAAAAAAATGGCAACCTAATGAGGGAGTTTTTGACTGGGCAGTTATGCAGTTGAAAAGATACATGAAAAATAACAAAATACCATTATGGGATGATAACTGACAAAAATCTACTTCAAACATTCAATATGATGAAATATCTCTGGTCAAATTCTAAACTTGATTAATTTACCATTTGTTCAATTTTTCTTCAAGAATATATATATATAAACCTACCAGGCACTTGAATTTCTAGTATAATTTTTTCCATAGAGATAGAAAATCTAAAAAATTCCTGTTTAGGATTAGGTTGCGGTTGGCGTTAAAGTTTTGCCATTCTTTTTACAGAACAGAATATTAACCATTGCGTTTTATTGGATTATTCTTCTTGGGCCAACTGATTAAAATAATCATTAAAATATTGAAAATTAATGTTTGACTTTTCTGATATATATCATAATGCAGCATCATCCCTTTTTTGTTGGTTTATTGAAAGACCAGCCCCAATTTGCAAAAGAGGTTTAATTTAAAAAATATTGCCATAACAATCACAACTATGAATGCAAGTCATTATTTAAAGAAATAAAAAATATGTACATTCTAATGAATTATCTTAATATAAGCAGTCATGAAGTTTGTAATTTACGGGATAAGAATCATATCACCTCATCAAAGCTTATGAACCTTTGTTTGACATTCGTCGAAAATACAAATACTTTAAATTCAAGACCATTTGTATGTCTAACATTTTTGTTGCAGCTGTAACCTGTTAAAATAAAAAGGCCTTTAAAGGTTTGTGTTGCTGGTCGATACAAAATTTTTAGCTATATTCCAATCCATATGACGTTTTGTGAAATATAAATATACGGCTTCTTGAAAATGTTTTCAGTTCATTTTTTGCTGGCTACATAAATATCAAGCAAATTTATAAATATATAATGGTTGCCCACAAATTTCAATTATTCTTTGTTTTAGCCTTACGATTAAAGGAATTTTTGTACTCGCCAATATAAAATATTATAACAAATTTTCACAAGATGAAATGGTACATTGGTAAACAATAGAATCAATAAAAAACATATTATAGCTAATTTTATACAATTTTTCAAAAGATTTTACAATTACAGACCTTTTAATCAAATTATTTTTCTGTTTTGGAATAATTCCCCATTTTAATAATTTTTTTAATACAATATTCAAACAATTGTAATTTAATTTTAAGTTTATTTTCTTAAAAAATCTTTCTTTGGGATTATTATTTAATATATGACCTGAAACCCCTACATCAACATGTACAATAGTATTTGGTTAAACAAAAATGATTAAAAATGATCTGGTAAATATAGCGCAAAAATATTCTGCTATCATTATTACCATTTTTTTTTGTATTTATATCAAGCAATAAATTATTACAATTTTATCGACATCTTTATCTATTATTGCCATGTTTGAAAAATGCCAATTTTATTGGAATTTTCTTTATAAATATATTCTGATTTAAAAGGAATTTATTTTCCGGTTATAGGCGGAAAGTGATTGGATTTTGGGTGGAATCAATAATGGATTTGCATGTTTTACAGAGAGGATTAGAATTGTCTGGGATTTATATAAAAGACCTTAAAATGAACTATATCTGGTCAAGGGACTTGACAATTCAAATTGACACAGACTGAGCCCTCCTTGGTATTATATATCTTTATTCTTTTCAATCTTTCTTTTTAGTTTCTGTGCATTGGGAGAACATTATTTGGCTGAGCAACTATAAATAACATATTTCAGTCTAATTTGGTCTGTCAAAAATTTAAAAAATATTATTGAACCTAAACTATTTGGAAGAATTTTGTTTCCTTCATATATATATATATATATATATATATCGATATATATATATATATATATATATATATATATAATAAAATAATAGATTTAAAAAATTTTTTATTGGATTTTTATTCTAAACCAAATATTAAAAGGTTTTTTGATGAAATTTCAAATTTAATAGTGGGCAACATTTTCAGACAAGATTTATAAAATGCCAATATTAAATAAATTCACATCTTAATGGCTACAATTACCCCAAATGTTGGTTTAAGTTTTCTAAAGTAAATTCTAAATTCTAAATAGTTTTTTTTTTTGTGTGTGTGTGTGTTTGTGTCGTGTACATATTAGTCGTTAGTTTTGTCTCCCTCAATGTCCTATGTGTCCCAAATTGTGTGTGTGCACGATATTTTATCCTTTTCAGATGCCTGGCAAATTTTCATATCTTCAATTTTTACACTAAAATTGTTCTTTGGGAATTTTTTCATAAAATCAATAATGGACCAATAGAAATTTACATTAGGATAAATGAACGTGATATCCTTGCTTCGGTGTTCATAAATTTTACTATGTTCATGGAAACTACCGTTGACGATGGAACTATTTGTAATTACTGAAAATGGTTCAATAAATATCATAATGAATATTAGATGGCAATATTTCTGATATAATGATAATAAGGGATATATTTAAACAATAATTTAATGTTTTTGGCTACTATAAATCTCTAAAGAATACGGTAGCAGTTTTAATCGACTTGTACGCGTCATAAAGGCAAGCATAAATGTGGCGTAATTAATGGGCGTCGTTATAGACTTAGCTTCCTCAGATTAAACAGTTTAGTAAATCCTACACGTATGTCTTTATTTTATGACGGACATTTTCAATCATATTATGCAATACTAACAGGTTCCCATTTATTTCCATTATATCAATAATACAGAATTACAATCAATTACACCAATTTTTTGGGGTCAAAGAAGGAAATATATATATATATATATATATATATATATATATATATTTATATATATATAATTTCTTGATATATAACTATCGACAAATTCATTTAATTTTTTCAATTTCATTGTAAATCGATATTCATAGAAACCACTTTATATATTTATGTGCCACGTTTTCCTGTGAAGGCTTTTAATTTTCTACTTTTTTTGAATATATATTTTAACAAAAATGTATTTTTGGTTACTTTTTATTTCTTTTCCCTAACTTTCTGCAAGACTTTAATGTTTACGGTTTTATCATTTAAAAGCAATGGTTTCCTGACAATTTTTTTCAAAAGCTTATAAACCAATCTGAAACTATAATAGCTGAAATGGTAAGAAGAATAACCTTTCCCAGTGCTGAATTTTAGCACGTCAAAAGTAAGAATGTAATGGAATCGAATGGAATTAAAATCAAATATTCAGTTCCTCAGACTCCATATTTTGTGGCAGATATATATTTATATCTTTATATCTTTATGTTCAATATAAGATCTTTTCAACAAAAAAACGCAATTTTCCCATTGAAGGAAAAAAATCATTAAAACAAAAAATTTAGACTAGTTTTTTAAAATCTAAAAAATTCAAGAAACTTTTTTTTTTAAATAAGAATCGATGTCGCCTTCAAAAATCTTTACAAATTTAATTTTTTCAATCAATCAAATTCTTTAGAATTTATTTTTGAAAAGATTTCTTCTTCCATTTATCTATATCCTTTTGGTATTCAAACTCAAAATCAGTTACACAGTAATAAAACCATCTGAGAAGCTCAAAAGTAAGCAATTCCTGTTTGTGTTTTTCACATAGAAAGCATTTCATTTATATTAAGAAAATATATTTAATATTTTCTTATAAACACGATACAATGAATGATTTGAAGTCGTCCCGATATTCTTTGCCATCGGAGAGAACCTGTCGTTATATATAATTTTTTTGCGTGGAAAACCCTATTCAGTTAACACAGACATAGACTCCATGTCTCAAGGTTTATATGTAAGATTGATTTTCATTTTTTTTTTTTAGTTTTTACAATAAATATTACAATTAAACTAAATCTAATAAAAAACAGATAAACATTCAGATGAAAAAACTCGAAGACAAAAAGAAAAAAAAAAATGAAATGCCAGGAATCATATTTCACTGATAGTTCCTCTAAGAGGGAAAACAAACAGAAAAAAAAACAAGTTCGCGCCAATAAATATATGTAAATTCTATTTTAAAAAAATGTTTTTTTTTTATTAATTTTTTCACCCAAAGAAAGGCAATAATGTTTCTAAGATGCAAGGTGATACTGATTGTGAAATATTAAGAGAGAAAAAAATATTTACGTGAGAGAACAATTAAATTACAGGAACTCCTAAGGCAGTAGAGAGACATTTGTCATATAGAATATAAATGAATGGAATCGTCCGTTTATGTAAATTAACGGATTACGGGCACATGGCACAGTGGATAAAGGAAAGTTAAAACCAAAAAGTGACAGGACCCTAATGGTAAATAGTTCAATACTATTTAATTTAGTCAGAGAACTTTTTAGTAATTAACTAGGAGATATGACATCAATTAAAGATGAAAGTCAACCCATTGAGCGAAATAAAATGTTTTAAGTTCGACATAAATCTAACCCCTTTTATCCAAAGCCGGAATGTACAACAAACCGAGAACGTTGTAATAAATATGGTGAAAAAGATAGGACAATATTCCGAATAATGTAAATAGTGTACATAATAACTCATATCAAATATTAAAGATACTCCTTTGTAAACGTTGTAATAAATGAATAAGACAAAGATGAGGACAATATCCCGAATAATGTAAATAGTGTACATAATACCTCATCTCAAAATATAGACAGATGCTGAAAGGCCGAAACGTTGTAATAAATTTAAAGTAAATAAATTTTTTATTTGATAACGATTGCTGCATATATCGTACGATTTTTAATCAAGCATAAGGAACTTGGACCATGTTGTACATATATATACATATATATATATATATATATATATATATATATATATATATATATATATATATTGTACAAGAGAGAGATTTGAAGCATAGAACAGACAGACAGTGAAAAATCAAATAATGCGTGTGTGTGTGTGAATGACGCATAAGATGATGTTTGTTCAGAGACAGAGAGAGAGAGTGCGTGTTTATTGTTTTAACTCTGTTCTCTTCATCGTTAGGTATATGTCCACAAGTTCGCCACGATATTTGTAGCAGTTCTGGTTTCTGCCGGTTTTAGTAGATTTTGGAGTTGGAGTTATTCGGCTCACGCCCACCGCAGTTTGAAATTCCAACTTTTCCTTCTATTCAACATGCACAGGTGAACTGAAGCAACAGAAATCTTGTTCCATGGAAGCATGTGAGCAACGACGAAGTTCTGCAGAAAATGGAGACAAAAAGAAAAATAATACCATCAGGAAGTATATTGAGGTTTCTGGGATAAAATAATAAGAAGCAGGGGCATTGAAAATTTATACTTTGGAATGAATAGGGAGACAGAAAACTGTAAATATAGTGCTTGACAAAATGTAAGCGGAAAGGAATTTTAAGGAAAAATGAAATAAAAGATGATCTTAAAAACTTCCTGAAGTTAAATTGCACAAAATGAAGAAGATTCATTTTTTGGTATTAACTAAGTTAAAAATGAAAGTTTTTTTTTTCTTAAATGTATTAGATGCAAATGATTAATATTCAATATACATTTTTTCGAAATACGATCGACTTTTGAAGAATCCTGAACAAGTAAATAATTACCGGGAGAAATAATAAATATTTTCCCTGCTTCAAAATGTGCTTTGGAATCGTAGTAATTTCCCTAGATTTCATTAATTTTAAAAACAGTATCAAATAACAGTTTATGTTCGACTTTCTGTATTCGTTAAAAAATAAAATGCTGCTATCATGGCAGTTTCCAATTGATTCTAGAAAAATATTAGACAATGTTTCTACTGACATGACTGTTACTGCAGACTGTAACGTGTCTTTGAAGAAGTCAAAATCTAGCAAAGTACAAGGATCTTGAATTTGAAATTTCCAAAATATAGCAAATGAACATATCAGTAATTCAATCTGTCTTTGAGGCACTGGATTTAATTGGAAAATGGTCTGATAAATTTAATGAAATGATCCATGGTCAACCAGGCCTTAAAGAAATACGTTCAAAAAAATAAAAGGCACATTTCTAAATTTTTATCTATGTAAAAAAATATGTTATTGAGTTTTAAAATTTGGCTTTTTGTTTTTCATTTCTGTAAAATAAATTTTTATTATTATTATTATTAAAATTTTTATTATTATTATTTATTATTGTTGTTGTTGTTGTTGTTGTTATCTTCTTCTTCTTCTTCTTCTTCTTCCTCCTCCTCCTCCTCCTACTCCTCCTCCTCCTTTGGGTTTTTTTTGCATGCATATTTCCATCTGGAGAAAAACCAGAGACCTAATAGAAAAATAAATCATGAAATCTTCAATAAAAAAATAAGTAAAAAAAAAAAAAAAAAACACACACATTTAAAGACCATAAACAGGACATCGCTTAAATCTTAAATTTGCTGATTATTAATTTGAATACAACTTTTTCTTATTTTTTCAACAAATGGATATCACAGGAATCAACATTTATCATAAAATTTTATTTTTTCAAAATGTTGGATTAAAACCTTTATTTCTGTCACATTTAAATTTTTTGAAATGTCTAATTCAATATCTTTTCATTAAAGCATAGTTTACAAAAAAGCAATCTTCAAAGATAAATTAAAATCTGCAATAACTGCCATTTAAATAACCGAAACACACCCTGTTTTTTCTGATTTTTTAATCATGATGTCTCGAAAGATTATTTTGATTGTTTTGTCTGTGTGCCATAAAAAGGGAATATATGTAAATAAATCCCATCTCTGTAAGGGGATCTGAAAAATGTTCTTAACAGTCAATTTCAGTTTCCTTGAAATAATAATTACAGATATTCAAGTTCAGATGTCTCTCCTCTATCATGACTTTTTATATTCAGTGTGCAACTTGATAAAAGATTTTTAAAATTTTTTATTTATCAGAGAATCTGCATTTGGGGTTTTTTTTTTTTCAGTTTACATGGTGGTTTCTATTTCGGAACAATTTATTTTATTATTTTGTTTTTTTGGCAAGGAATTATTATTATTCAATTATTATTTTATTTTTACTACTACTACTACTACTACTACGTTTCCTTGTAGTTTTATCTTGTGAATATTGTTTCAAGATTAATAATACCACCTCTTTCCGTATACTGTTAGTGTTAAAATACGGGTAATGTGTAATTATGATGTCTTCAAGGCCAGTTTTTTTTTACTTGTAAAATCCATCCTTTCGTGTATTGTTAAACATTGAGTGTATTCATAAGGCTATCGATCTTTAAGCATTCGAAAAACCTTAATTACGAGCTTAGACATTTTTTAAAGAAAAGACTTCAGCGTGCAGGTTAGCTTTTATGCGTTGAAAAAAAATCGAAGCTAAAAGAAAAACGAGAATATTTTTAAAGAAAAAAAGATTTGAAATTTCACAAGAGCAAAATTTTTGTATTGACCGACACGTACCAATTCTTCAGGAAAAATAGACGCCCATTTTTCTTTTCTTTTTGTCTTTCTTCATTTAAATTTCTTGCTTTTTTAATGCCATTGCTAACATAAAGGCCACTAATTACGTTTGGAACAAAGGCTGCTTGTCTTTATGGTATATTTATTGTTCTCCGGATATTTACACTTGAGCATTTTTCCTAATTCTATATGTCGGTTCTGTGTCAAACCGAAACAGAAGTAGTTTCTCCTTGGTTTTTAATATGTTTTCCTCAGCTTTTGTTCTAGAGAAGTAAATTCTACATTATTTTCCCATTGTTTAGCTTCATAAAATCACGTGTTTTTTTTATTTCCCTTATTGTATAGTAACTGTTATTTATTTAGTTTTCGCAATATTCCTGACGATTCTTTCTTCATAAACAGTTCATTTTTCCAAATAATATTTCATAAGATATCTTTTTTTTTTTACTAACACACTCTATGATATGATATTTATTTAACGCAGTGATCCCCAAACTTTTTTCTTAATCTCTAGGCCACATTTTCGGAATAAAAATTTGCTGCCTCCTCAACAAATTTTTATGTGATAAAAAATACATTTAAAAATAAAAGGGAAGAGAGATGGGGTTAAAGAGCGATAATCGTGGATTCCAAGTCAGAAAATTATAATTAATAACTCTTTCATTTGAATTGAGGGCCCTAGTTACTATGTTCTTAATACTTGATATAATGCAAAAATATCACAATGATAAAATTGCTCAATAATTATTTATAAGTATTTATATTGGGACTCATGCATGCAATTAAAAGTAATCCATAATAATATTTTAAAATTTGAAATAATATTTATTTTTGGTATATGAATTTTTTAAACTGTTTCTAAATTTTGATTGTCTTTCAATCATTCATTTTACTTGCTATCCTCTTCTGAACCCATTGATTTAGCGTTTTAAAAACCCACTATTATAGTTCTTTATTCGTAAACTTTTTTTTTAAAACAATTCTTCTGAAAGTTCTTTTTCCAAACATCATTATTTGTTATGAAGTAAATCCTGATCAAAATCTCGTCTACAGTCGCTCTCTCACTGACGTGTCGTCACTTTCAAATCTTACAGCAAATACTTTCAAGCCATGTTAATCCGATGATCTACTTTTTTAGATCTTGTTCCCAAACTGTAAATTTAAAATGCTAGCTAGGTTATGATCTCAGTCCCACCCTTAAACTATCATAGACCATATTAAATGTCTGCCGTCTCCAGTCTAGCAAAGACTGAATTTTGACCAAACTTCCTCCAAATTATGAATTGTTTTATTTTACTTGTTATGAAAATATTATAAAAAAAAACTATTAAAATACAATTTTAATGATGAGATCTTTTGTCCTTCTAATCCTTTCTAATTGCAGTCCAAAATTATTTTTTTATCTTTTCATTCTCTTGCTAAAACAGGTGGCACTAACGCTTTGCAGGGAAAAGAAAATCTTGGAATAAGTTGTAATGCAATTATATTATTTGTTTTCTTTTTAAATATTTTCAAAATACTGTCATTTCTTGATAACCACTTTCTTTAGAGATTTAACCAAAGTTTTTTATACAATAATTGATAGAATGTATTTTGATTTTTTCCTGGAATTGATGTAGCATTTTTTTCTTCTTAAAAATAAACTTTTTTTTTCATAAAAGTCTTTTTTCTATTTATTTTTTTACTGCAATGTTATTTTTTCCGTAACAATTTACTTAGGAAGTTCATTAAAATTTGTTATGTGTAATAAATCATATACAACTGTTCATTATTTATTATTTAGCTTTTTGACAATTTATATTAACATTTCTAACCTGATGAGATCATTTTGGAATTGTATGTATCTATATTGTTTGAACATTAAATATCTTAAATTTAGAAAAAAATTTATAAGGAATTTCTTTTAGTTTAATAAAGTAAAAATATAAAAAAAAAAGAGTTCATTTATATGAGAAATGTGATTTGTTTGTTTTTTTTTTTATTTCATTTATAACGCAGGAAAACAATTTTACATTCATAACAATTTTCAATTTTAAACATTTCATTTTTCCTAACAGTTCCTCCTTAAGGATCTTTTTTTAAAATCCCAAATTCATTCAATTTTTTTAAGTTAAAGCTTTTTAATAAAATAGTTTCAGTTTCTTCAGGTAAACATTTTTTTTTTCTTAAGAATCAAAACTAAGACATCACCCAATGAGATCAGAAAAAAATGTTCCATTTATATATATAAAAACAGCATATATTATATATATATATATATATATATTTTTAATTAAAAATTTTACTTTCATTTAAAATTAATTTTGAATTAATATTTTATTAAATATAACAAATTAGAGTCTATTTATTTTAATCAAATTGTTTCATAGGATCTGATGCCTTTGTAAAACATTGAAAACCTGAAAATCTCCTTTTGATACATGTTTTTAATTTTTGGAGCTTTTTTGAAATTCAATTTGTCAGTGTTCAAAAGAGGACAATAAAACAAAATACTTTATAAAGGATAAATTGTTAAACTTGATGAAAACTGTTTTAAAACATCAATGAAAAATAACAAAGAAATCAGTAAAAATAAACTTTCAAAATATTCAAGGCAGTCATTTTATAGGAAAAATTAAAACTTTAAATTAAATGACTCTTAAACAATCAACTTATTGTTGGCTATAATGGAGAAATTTTTATTACCCAAAATTAATAAAATTGAGTTTTTAGTTTAAAATTTGTGTCAAATCGATTAATATTTTGTCCGATTTTTCGTTCAAAAAAAGTAGTTTTCACTAAACTAAATTGATGATAAAGCCACTGAAAGTTTACGGAGTATTAAGGGATAATCTTTTTAATCAACATTAATAAAAATATTTGTTGAATTTTTTGAAATAACTGTTTTAGTTTCAATTGTTTCACCACAAATTCAGTTTATACCCGCTGGAAATCCATAAGGACTGTCAAAGCCACAACAACTTTTAAAATGTGATAAGGTCATTTCCAGTGATTGTGAAGTAAAGGCAAGATATAAAATTATATATAGATTTAATTTTGATAATAAAAGTATCCATACCATGTAATTTTAAAAAAGAGCGAAACATTTGGAACATCAGAAAATGTAATTCTCTTATGTGATTTTCCAAGCAAACATTTATCAAGAAAATAAGATATATATATATATATATATATATATTTTTTCAGGAATAAAAATATAAATAAATATATATATATATAAGTTTTTTATATAAAAATTAAAATTTAACTTATTGGAATCTTTCCAAGAAATATTGGAAAAATGACAAAATTTTTAAAATTTCCCCACCACTTGGAAAATCACCAATTTCTTTCTAAAACTACATAAAATTTTTAATTTTATTAAAAACATTAATCTGTTTTTAAAAAAAAATTAAAATAATTAAATTCGATTTGGTCACAAAAATATATCTATAAAACCAAAAATGAGTTCATTTAAATATATATTATATATATAAATTATAATCTAATTTTTTATAAATATAATAAAAATAAGTGATGATTTACCGCATGTACTGTGTAATTTTAGACTTTTTTTATCATAATATATTATTTTGTTTCAAAATCTAATTTGTTCATTGATCAATTTTCATTAGGAAAATTATTATTATTTACTATTATTATTAACAAATGTTTTTATTTTACTTGAAGAATGCTGGTTTTTGAATTCATTTAACATTCATTTGTTTTATTTTTAATTTTACTTTTAACTTTCATTACGAAAATATACTTATATTTTATACTAAGTTTTCTATAAGATTTGGTAGTAAATTATTATTAATTTCCTTGACTGTAAATTATTTATTTATTTTATTTTAAAATTATTTAAATTTGTTTTTTTATTTTTTAAAAGTTTTTTTAAATAAATTTCTAGTTTATTTGTGTATATATATATATATTAAATAAAAATATAAATATATATTTATATATATACCATATATTATATATTTTTTCATTGCATGGTTTTTTATTTTTTTTAAAAATAATATAGTAAATAAAATTTTTAATTAGGAAGTTTTATTTAAAATATTTGATAAAAATAAACATTAATGTATCAAATTGTTAATACTTTTATTTACATCTTTTAATTTTAATAAAGTATTAATATGTATAATAATTTTAAAAAAATTTTTTAACAGAGTCCATACCTGAAGATTTATTGACCAGTTTGAATATAGAGTTTTATATATAGTTGTAACCCATATTTATAGAACCCAGTCCGAATATATTGATATATATGGGGGATTCATATTATAATTTATTAACATTTTTAATATAATTTCATTCATTAAAAAAATTTCAAATGAGCTGCTATCCATACTCCTTCTCTTGTCTTTATATATAATATATATATATATATATATATTATATATATATATATATATATAAAATTGATATTATTTGTATAATATAAAAAAATGTCAAAAAATTAAGTAAATCTTGATTTAAAAAAATCGAAATATTATAATATTTTTTATATCATTTTCGATGTTTTAATTATTATATTTTTTCTTTTCTTTTTAATAAATATTTGTTGTAATTTGGAAAAGAAAAAATTATATTTTAAATATTTCCTTTATTTAATAACTCTGATTAGGACGATTTTTGAAAACAATGTAAATAGTTTCTTCAATGAAGTTAATTTCAAATTTTTTTTTAATAAAATTTAAAATTAATATATTATTTTTAACATTATCCTATATCAAAAATATAAAATAAAATATATGAGACAATTGGTGTTTTAATAAATGTATTTTAATAACTAAAAATGAAGGTTTAAAAAAAAAATATGAAAGGATCTTATTAAAAAATTAGAAAAAACAATATATTTTTAATATATCTTAATAATATATATATATATATATATATATATATATATATATATATATATATATATATATATATATAACAATAAAAAATATTAAAAATTAAAATCTTTAGACACACTGGGTTGTAGATTAATATTCTTTTTTTTTTTTTATTATTATTTCATTTAGATTCCTCGACTAGTTTCGACCAAAATGGCCATCATCGGGGAGGAGAAATATTTCTGCTTGCTGGTAGCAGTAAACTACAGAAATGAATGTCTTTTTGGAGAAAATGAACTTTTGTCTGTAGTTTTCATTTTTTTTTTTTTTTTTTTTATTTTTTAACATGAATTTTTAACATTCCTTGTGTTGGTCAAACAGTCTCTTTTAAGTTGTTATTTGAGATAAGAACTGGATAGATACATTTTTCTCTGAATTTCTTTGGTCAGTTTGACAGTTTTATTGGACCTGGTGAGGGGATGTGTCTCTGTTTAGTGTTTGTGTGTGTGTTATTTGGTTCTTAGGGAGTGAGTGAGTATGATATGTGTAAGCGTGTGTATTGCTGTAGGTGTGTGTTATCATTTGGCTCATTAGGGAGTGAGTGAGTATGATGTGTGTAATGTGTGTATATTCGTGTGTGTGTGTGTATAAGTATAAGTGTGAGGCCTCCATTCCTCCGTAAGCATGTCTGTCTTGTGTGGGTGAGAAATGTGGGTAGGTTTTGATTTGTTGAGTTATATATTTTACTATTATATATTGTTAAATTTATGATTTAGCCCGGCTGGATATTGTGTTTTTAGACGTTGTATCCACTTATTTTCATGGGACTCTAAAATCTTTCTAATGTTATCTGCTCTGAACTTTTTATTCTCTCAATTATAGTGAATTTGGCATTGGTTTTAAAATATGTTTTATAGGCGGAAATGTTGTTCTACAGGTAATATTTTTCATGGGAGTCGATTTAATTCGATATACGATAATTATTAATTCTGTATTGAAAGGGCCATTCAGATTTTCCTACATATTGTTTAAATGGCATATGTTGCATTCTAGGAGGTAAAATGTTTTGACTTCTACAGTTAGAATCGTGGTAGATTTTGAAAGTAGATTTAGTGATTGAGCTAGTGATTGAATTTATATATTTTTTAATAAATTATAAACTTCTTTTGTTGTTACATGGTTTGAGTAAAAATCCTGTTGTTTTTTCTTATTTAGTTTACGGATTACCTTGTCCCCTGAAATGTGGTTACTAAATGATTTTTTTAGGTTCTTAGGTCTACGATATGCAAGATTGGCATTTATATATATATTTATAGGTCTGGTTTGAGATGTATATATTCCAAGCGACGTTTGATTATTTGGGACAAAGTGGATTATTATGAAATTTTTAAATTAAAAATGAGGGAAAAATATAGAAAATTTATTTAATCTTATAATTATTGGGTGTAAAAAAAATAAAAATTATATTTATTTATTTGTTCCCTGATTATTGTTGTTTTTATTATTTGTGTTGTGAATTAATGCTCCAGATTTTCAATAAATTTATTTATATTCTTATTGTTGGAACATATCCTATATATATATATACTTGCATATAATGGTTCTCTTTGAGGTGTTTAGGTGGGAAGACTTAAATTGTAATAGTTGTGGGTGTGTTAGAAATTTTAGTGTGTAGCATCGTTTTAGTTTCCTGTTTTCATCTATGTAAATGCGGGTGTCTAAAAATATTTGATATATTGGATTTTTTCATAGTCAAACTTAATTGAGAATGTTTGTGTTTAGGGTCAAAAGGAATAAATAAGTTTTTCATTTTTTGTATAAAAAAAATATATCATCGATATATCTTATAAAAAACCAGTATATACCATATTGGATAGATAAAAAAAAAAATTTTCCGTATGAATATTGAAGCTAATATTTGGAAAGGGCAATATATATAATGGAAAAATATCTTATTTAAAAAATGAATAATTGAAATATATTTATTATTTTACAACAAAAATATTCCTTATGATTTCAACATGAATATTTTATGAAGTTTTGTTTTTTTTTTAAATGAATGACTTAAACAATTCCCTTCGATTTATAAATTAAATAGTGATATAAAGTCCATTAGTCATGAATAATTTGTTTTAAACCACTGTTTATGATTAATTTTGTTATATCATTATTATGAATCTATATTAATTTATATCTACCTAATAAATGTAATGTTTTTTTGTATAAACAAATATACAAATAAACATTGAAAATTTTTAACCAATTCTTCCTATTTTTTTTGTTCATAATCATCAGATTTTCCTTTTTTTAGTTTAGTTTTGTATTTTAAATAAAAAATAAAATGTTAATAATAAATTATTTTTTATTTGAATAGAAAATTTAAATTAAGCTTAAAAAACTTTATTTTACAAATTTTGGCCTCTTTAATGTATAATGATTTTTTGATCTAAACAAACACCCAAAAATTAAATTATATATATAAATCCAAATAAATATGCTATAAAAATAGACAATATTAAAGGTAAAAAATATAATAAGAACTTTTAAATAATTTCCCATTTATTTCGAATGTCTATATATAAAATTTATGTGATATAAAATAATTATAAATTTTAATAATAAAATAGCGTTAATGAAATAATATTTGATTAATAATATTTATAAATAGTAAATTAATATGAAAATACCATTTTAAATATTTTAAACGGTATTATTTAATAATGTATATTTATGTATAATATGTATTAATATAATTTAATTTATAATAATAAATAGTGTATTGATATCCATATATTATATATATATAATATAATATAGGTCGTGTATGAAATATTATAAAATAATATATAATTTTATTTAAAATATTGATATATATTTTAATAATATAACAATAATGTTATTGAATAGGTTTTTTATATATTATATATTATTATTTAATATTTTAATGATAAAAATATTAATAATATTTAATAATAATGATATTATTTAATATAATATAATAAGAATATTATTTATTAATGGTATAATTTTTCATATAATATAATAATTATATATATTTTTATATTTAATTATATATTGCGTTTTTATATTTTATTTTTATTAATAATCTGTTATTATATTTATTATTAAAATATATTTATATATAATTTTATTTAATAATTTTTGATTATAATATTTTCAAATATAGATGTTTCTTCATTATTTATAATTCTTTTAAAAGTTTTTTTTTTTAATATAAAATTAGAAAATTCCTCTGTTATTTTTTAAAATTTTTATTTCCTTTTAGATGTTAATATATTTATTAATAGGTATTAATATGTGTCTTTTTGAATATAAAAAATGAAGAATGTTTTAAAAAAAATACATTGGAAATAGAAATTTAAAAATTAAAACAATAAATGTTTTTAAAAATATATATTTTAATATTGATATATATATATATATATATATATATATATATATATATATATATATATTGAAAGAAAAAAAATAAAAATTAAAAAATTAAAATCATTAGACACACTGGGTTGTAGATTAATATTCTTTCGTTTTTTTATTATTATTATTCCATTTAGATTCCTCGACTAGTTTCGACCAAAATGGCCATCATCGGGAGGATAAATATTTCTGCTTGCTGTTGGCAGTGAACTACAGAAATGAATGTCTTTTGTTGGAGAAAATGACTTTTTTTTGTCTGTAGTTTTCATTTTTTTTTTTTTTTTTATCTTTTTAACATGAATCTTTTAACATTCCTTGTGTTGGTCAAAACAGTCTCTTTTAAGTTGTTATTTGAGATAAGAACTGGATAGATACATTTTATCCTGAATTCTCTGGTCAGTTTGACAGTTTTATTGGACCTGGTGAGGGGATGTGTCTCTGTTTAGTGTTTGTGTGTGTGTTATTTGGTTCTTAGGGGAGTGAGTGAGTATGATATGTGTAAGCGTGTGTATTGCTGTAGGTGTGTGTTATCATTTGGCTCATTAGGGAGTGAGTGAGTATGATGTGTGTACGTGTGTATAATCGTGTGGGTGAGTGTATAAGTGTGAGGCCTCCATTCCTCCTTAAGCATGTCTGTTTTGTGTGGGTAGAAATGTGGGTAGGTTTTGATTTGTTGATTGTTACTATTATATATTGTTAAATTTATGATTTAGCCCGGCTGGGTATTGTGTTTTTAGACGTTGTATATATTTTTATTTTCATGGGACTCTAAAAATCTTTCTAATGTTATATATTTGCATTTTTATATATATGGTGGCGGTATTTTTATTGTTTTTTTTTTGGATATGGTCGTTGATTTTTTTAAATAACAATTCATTTTTTTTTTGTTCCTCTGTCTGAGGAAAAATTCCAATAAAACGAATTTGTTTTTAGTTTTTTTTTTTTGTAGTTTTTATTTTACTTTGGTCTGTGAATATGATATTCTATTATGTTGGTATATATTCCGTGTCCGTTTCATTTTTTTTGTTTTCTCATCGACAGGTTAATTTCTGCTGTTGTTATACTTTATATTTATGGCAGAATATATGGTATCCTGCATGTTTCCCATAATTTTTTAATTTACGGTACCATGATGCTAGAAACGCGTCATTGTTTTTACCTATAGAAGGTTCCAAATCAATCCTGAAATTGGTTGGTACTAATCGATCCTTCAGGCATATCCCAAATAAAAATGGTTGATTCATACCTGGCAAATTTGTTGGTTGCTCTATTCATGCGGATATATATAATTCTGTGTTTATAATATATATATATATATATATATATATATATATATATATATATATATATATATTTATTATTTTTTTTAAATGGTCATATATAATTATATAAATATATAATTATATATCTTAATACTGAAATACTAGTGATTAAAAAATAATATAAAAAAAATTCCTATGTTTATTTTCCTGATAGAAACCAAGGGGAATATTCTAATATAATTAAAAAAATCGTTACCCCCCATGTCTAGACATTAATACCGTTTCCCTTCTTGATTCTTTTTCCATTTCGTCCTCTTTCTTTTTTGTCTTTTCACTATTTGTTTTAATCTTTCCTTTTTTTCCCTTTTTCTTCCCTTCTTTTCCTCTGCATTGTTTTAAAATGTGTTTTTTGAATGAATGGTTCCATTTCCTTTACTATTAGCTTATTACTTTAATCGGTTTGAATATCCTAAACAGGTCAAAATCTCAAACTGTAAGGTGAGATAATCTTAAACATATATTTTTAATTTTTTGTACAATAATAAAATATATATATATATATATATATATATATATATATATATATATATATATATATACAATGTAACCCAGATATAAAGAATTGTTGGGACCGGAGAAGAAAGTCTCTCATATCCTGTTTTCTCTTATACCTAAATTTGGTCTATTTTATATACATTAACACAGGCCCTTTTCTGGAACCAGAAAAAAATCTCTCTTATAGACGGATTTTCTTTTATATCTGTGTTTCTCTTATAGAAGGTTACAAAATTATATATATATATATATATATATATATATATATATATATATATATATATATATATATATAATAATTTCAATAATAAAATGGAGAAAAATTTTATTGATAATATCCAGTGGTCATAATTTATTCCATTGGAACCGTAAATACGATCCAAATAATGCTAATTCTTTTTGTAGAAAAATATATATATATATTTATATATATATATATATATAATAAATATATCATATATATATATATATATATATATATATAGAGAGAGAGAGAGAGAGAGAGAGAGTGAGATAGATAGATATGGAATAAATTATGACCATGTAATATTAGTGTTTGCCTTTTTATTATATTTTTGTTTCTGTCCTGGACATTGAGTTCAAACTATTGGATTCTATCCTCTTGGAATTTTTTTTTCATACAAAAAATATATATGTATGTGTATGCATGTATGTATATATATTTATATGTGGAGATGTATGTATGTGCATATTTACCACTAATATTATCTATTATCTATCTATTATCTATCTATCTTTCTCTCTCTATATATATATATATATATATATATATATATATGTTCATATATATATATATATATAATTTGACATTTTTGGCCTGGTTTCATTTTGATCGGTTTGAATATCCTGACAGGCAATCTCAAACTGTAAGGCGAGATAATCATAACTATGTGGTAATTTTGATTTTTTTTGTATGCAAATATATATATATATATATATATATATATATATATATACACTGGCATTATTTCAAGGAATTTAATCTTTCCTTTTACTTAAATTGTTTCTTTTTGAATTTGTCATGTTTTCCATTCTTCTTTCAAAATCTGCTTATGTACAATGATTATAAATGTAAATTTATTTACCTAATCTAAAATACAATTATAATCTAAAATTAATTTTGCATAAGATATATTTTAAAATGTTTTTCGGTAATCTGACTGTCTTTTTTATTTTTTCAGAATATTTTTTTCTATTCACTCTCAGTTCAAGCACGTGGGCAGCCGTTGTTTTTGTTTTCTATCAAAACAATACATCAAATAATAGTCATCCGATGCCAAAGTGTACGCTATTAAATATTAACAAGAAATAATGGATTGTTTGCATGATATCAAGCAAAATAGTCATCCTCGTTTTCAAAAGATCTTAGCATGTCCTTTCTCCTATATGGTAATCAGATCATGCTTACTGTTCGTAACAACGCTCTTAATCAAAATTCTACGGGTTTTATATTGAAACAATGCACTCATTATTGCTTATACGTGGTGCCAATGGAAATACGGTGACCATTTCCAAAATTTGGGTAAAGTTCTCACTCTCTTGGTGTACCTTGGAAACAAAAGAAGATCTTGCGCCTGCATGACAGAAAAGCTCAGGTGGTGTTACTTCGTCAGTAATGTGGCCTCATTCAGTGTTGTATTCTCATAAAATCATCTGTGTATTTGTATGTCCTATGCTTCCTGTTAAAAAATTGAATCACCAAGATTCTTGTCAACGATAAAGGAAAGTGACAGTTTGATAGTGCTCCGTAAAGACGATATTTCAGACTGTTTTCGAAAATGATATAAACACTGGAATAAATAAGATCTAAAGTGGAGAACTTTCAAAATGACTAAGTCGATTTTGTCCGATTTACTCTAGTTTTTAAAATGTAAATAGAACATTAGAGGTTCCAAGATCGGTACACTGAAGTGACCTAAGGCAACATTTTACATGCTAGCATATATTTGGAAACTTGAATAGAAGGCTGGAGTTCAGACGCACAGTACATTGAAAAGGCCAAAGGCGATATTGCCCTAGTGAGCCTATTTCTTGAAATTTGAATCGAAAGCTAGGATTTCCAAGAACAGTATGTCGAAGAGGTCTAAAGTGACATTGCACCAGTTAACCTCTTTTTGGAAATTTGATTCGAAAGTTGGAGATCACATGAGAAATACATTGAAGTAGCCGAAGGCAATATGTTTCTATTTAACCTGGTTCTTAAATTCGAATCGAAATCTGGAGGTTCCATGAGTTGTTATTCGAAGAACGCTAATGTAACATGGTTCCAGTGTTCCTATATATGGAAAATTGAATACAAAGTTTTAGATCATACGAGCATTATATTGATAAGGTCTAAGGCGATATAATCCCAGTTTGCTGATTTTTGAAAAGGTGAATCGAATTTTGAAGCTCACCTGAACGGCATATCGCTGGGGCTTAAAGCGACATTGTCCGAGTTAACAAGTTTGAGTTTTCCGAGTTTGAAAACTTGAATCGAAGGCTGGAGTTCACATGAACATTATACTTGTTGTGGTAGGATCCACCTAATTTACATAATGGAGTACCGACCATATAAATATGGTTTGAACCGGGAAGAGAAGGGGAGGAATCAAGAGATTCAATCCAGAGACTTTGCCCGACTGCGACTAAGTCAACACATTCTCCAGGAACGGTCTTCCCAAGAATATACAAAAGAATATGTAAAAAGACTTTATTGTTTCAAAATTTTGTGTAAGTACATTTTTCTTATTATTCAATGCATTTTTTTCTGAAGAGGTCAAAGTTGATATTGTTCTGGTTTGATCTATATTTAGAAATGTGAATCAATTGATGAGTATCGCCCGAGCAATATATTGAAGGGAACAAAAGACAGTTGCCCTATTCCTTAAAAAGTGAAAGAAACACTGGGAAAAAGATGTGTTAAGTTCAAGATCGGGTAGTTGCATAATTAAAAGAAAAACTTCTTGTTCCAACGAATGATTTATTCATATTTTTAATGGAAATATTTCGACATAGCGGTTGACAGACTTGGTCATTCTTTAATTTAAGTAAAAACAGTGCAAAGAATCGTAAAACGCTTAAGAATTCAAATCAAGGGGAAAAAAACAAGTTGATGTTTACAACGTAATATGAAGTTGAGGAGAAAAAAAAAGGCATTTTATACAGTAATTTTTTTTGTCATATCATATTTTTCTTTGGAAAAAATTTACTCTATAAATTGCCTTTTTTACGCCTCAACTTGCTATTACGTTGTAAACGTAACCAACTCGGTTTGTTTTCCGTGATTTGAATTCTTAAGCGTTTCGAGTTTCTTTGCACTGCTTTCAAAAACAGGTACTTTGAACAGGTCTAGTACTATATTGACCCAGTTTGACGATGTTTCCGTTGTTATTATATACATCTATGGTTTCAGAATGTATCTTGCTTCGTCTATCTTTTTTTTAAATAAGACGTTTTAACTGATGTCTTTTCAATTCTGGTTTTTGAAAGAGACAAATGAGGTTTCTAGGAAAAATAATGAGGAAGGTGGTCTTGGAAAATCTGATACTCACAGGACGAATTGAAAGTAAGAGACAGAGGAAAGTAACGAGTAACCAACCTGGCGAGATTCTGTGAACGGGTGGCAGAGTGAGGTAAGGTAGACGTGGTAAAAAGACAAAAGTTATTAAGAGCTACAACGGACAGGATATTGTGGAGAGGCGAGATCGCCAACGACCTGAAGGAACACGGTACATAAAAGAAGTACAACTTAGAGACGTCGAAAAACGTAACATAGTAACACGAAGGCGTGTATAAACAATAAATGTTGTCTCCCAAGGAAACAACGAAAGTATTAAGAGATGGTAAAAATAGTTTTTAATTGTTATATATCTGATATCTTAATTCAATATAGTTGCTGGAAAATGTCCTTACAGATAAGAAGACATTTGAATGGTCAGAGATATAGCTTTACAATAGAAGCAATTCAAAAGTCCAAGGGCAGAATATATGAGTAGCAAAGAGGTCTTGAGGAAATATAAAACAAAAATGAATCTTGAGAATAACGATAAAAGGAAAATCTATCTGAGTCGACGCATTTCGTGAACTGTGAAACTTTATCACTGCAGACTTTTCCCTTGATAAAGCGTGTCACATTACAAAACGCGACTGCTAAGATAGGTTTTATTTTCGTTTCAGTTCATATTGTCTACTATAGATATAATATATCTTATTTTTTTATAATGAATCTTGAACTAATAATCTGAAAATGATAGATGAAAACCTTGGGATTCATAAAGAAAAAAAGAGGGCCTAGAGAATTTAACATACACTGCACAACATAAAGGCAATGGAAGCGACGGTAAAATCGACGGGCCTACTTACTAGGATTGTGTGAATAGAGAACAGAGCAGGGAAGAAGATGGATCGTAAAGAGAAAAAGAATATTAAAGCAAAAGTCAATATTTTTTGGAAAGACATATTCGCCTGCATCGTCAAAGAACGAGATACATAAAAACGAAAAACAACTTCTAAAATGGACTAACAGAAATATAAAAACAAACGTTCAAAAATGCTTGAATCCAAGTTTAATTTTATTTGATTTTGATTAAGTAGGGTCAAAGGCCTGTTGAAATTTTCCTACACAGTAATATATATTTTATATCAAGGCATGTTATTTCATGATCCCAGTCTCACTTTCTATGTTTTCTCTCCATATATATATATATATATATATATATATATATATATATATATATATATATATATATATATATATAAATTAAAAAAACAGATCACAAAGGCTCCATTGTAATAGTTTATTCACCAGGCATCACTTCAAAAGGTGAAATGAAAAATGAAATGAAAATTTACACTTTTGACGGGTAGTATTATGTTTATGTAATTTAACAGGGAGGGTAGCAAGTAGTGGTGTGAGAGACATGGTCGAGTTTAGAGAGGGTTTATTTTTATATTTCTTTCTATCAAAATTAAATTACATAAAATTACATTAATATTTCTTTCTATCAAAATTAAATTACATAAACATAATACTACCCGTCAAAAGTGTAAATTTTCATTTCATTTTTCGTTTCGCCTTTTGGAAGTGATGTCTGATGATCCAGCGTCCTTTAAAAGGTCTCTGGTGAAATAAACTATTACAATGGAGCCTTAAAGTGATATGTTTTTCTTTAAATTATTAGCCCTGAATTTACATTGTGCTTTTAAAATTACTGGGAAACCCAGTAATTTTAAAAGTTACTCCAATATTCGCTTGAGGATGAAATGGAACTAATGTCTTTAATTTACTCACAAAATTAAATTCGGAGTTTTCAGCTTCCATTTTTTTAAACAAGGTTAGAACTGTGTAGCGAAAAAAACATATTTTAAATCAATTAATTTATAATATTAATGCTCTGTAAGTTTACATTGAGCACTATTTTGTAAAAATAAAAAATATCTATAAGAACACAGGGTTATATATCTTACTGTTCTTTTTATTCATATATATATATATATATATATATATATATAGATAGATAGATAGATAGATAGATAGATAGATAGATAGATAGTGAGAGAGCGAGAGTGAAAGAGAGAGAGAGAGAGAGAGAGATTTCTACCTATTTTCCCCCTCCAGATATTGGTAAATAGCAAGACAGATTGAGTTCTATAGCCTTGGGTGACAACTGGTCTATAAGGAAAACTCTCAATTCAAAACCTGCAGTGGGCACCAGGTCTCTGTATTCGGCCCTTCATAAAGTGTGGATTGTTCTGCACAAAACCTTCACCACAATAATCAAATCTCATGTGCTGGTTTTGAGATCTCGGTTCCAAGGAACTGACCCGCTTGACACTCATACGTCGAATTCGATGCAAGAATCGAGTACGAGTATGTAGACAGAGAGAAAGAGAGAGAGAGAAAGAGAGAGAGAGAAAGAGAGAGAGAGTGTGTGTGTGTGTGTGTGTGTGTGTGTGTGTGTGTGTTTTGTGTGTGTGTGTGTGTGTGCAGGGTGCGATGGATTAATTGTTGTCTAAATTACCCAAAAAGGAAAATAAGATAGTCATCTCAAAATAACAGTTTGGTAAAATTACACAAAAAATATCTTGAAATAGGAAAGAATAAATTTATTTAATAAAATCGCCATTGGCTTCAACCACCTCAAGACTATTTCCGAATCTTCTGCAAATCTTCTGGGCGGTCTCCTTATTTTTGTCGGTAAACGCTACCATAATCTTTGGCTTCTGTTCAACTTTGGTGTTACAAGTAGTTTTGTTGTTCGCTCGCTCAACTGCGCCCCATACATAATAATTAAGGGTGTTGGAGTCTGTGGAGTTGAGTGGAGTTGATGTTGTCGAGGAAATTGTCTGACAACCATGACTGCGTTCACCTGCTTGTGTACATGGTGCAGATTCCTGTTGCCAGACATATGGTCTTCCAGTCGCCACCCTCTTAGCCCAGGGGCGTTCTACCTCCTCAAAGCACTTGATGTAGTCCATGTGGGAAGAAGAATGTAGGTATAACGTCGCAATCACTAAAGATCGCTCCAAACCCCTTCAGTCTCATCCACCTCTTTCCGAATCTTCTACACTGTTCTCAGATTGGTACCCAAACACTCTGAATTGTTAGTATTTGAGCTAACGGCACGAATGCCAAGCAGTACAGCATGTTGTTTCCAAATTTCTGGCGGAGTGAATTGCGTCGAAGTGATTTTTTTTTCACAGACAATTCCCCACTGAACTTACTATTCTGTGGTGTCGAAAATTAAAAAAAAAACGCATGCCAGCAATTAAATATACAAGGAAGGCCATAAGTTTCAATACATAGAAAAAAATAAACACTTAATTTTGAACAACCATTTTTTATTTATATAATGTGCTTTATATGATTACCATTGTTTCGAAAATTAATTAATTAAAATCTTAATTAATAAGACTAATTAGCACAGTTGAAGTTATGCGTGTAACGGCGTTGGTGATACTTTTCTTGTGATGATTTATGTCTCGTATCTTCGCCTGACATACAATGACCTTCAAATGCCCTCACAGTCAGATATCAAGGTGGGTAGAGATCTGGGGATCTTGAGGGCCACTTCCAAGGACCACGCCGACCAATCCAAGCGCTGAGCCAAATACCAACACACTTTCATTTTCCTATGTATGGAAAGTATAAAAATTGCGACAATTTACTATCCCATATATATATATATATATATATATATATATATATATATATATATATATATATATATATATATATATATATACCGTTCTTCTGAAGTTATTATGCAAATAATATAAACCTCAATAAGTCGAATATACTTTGAAAAGATTTTGTTAAATTTGAACCCCGAATTTAGAAGGAAATAGAAAGCTTGAGTTAAGTTTTTAACCAGTTTCAATTCGTTTTATTGGATTTATTATAAATTTCGTAGTGTGAAGTTATTATACAAAAGCAGAAACCAGTTTTTTTGTGTTTTTTCTACTTCAATAAGCAGGTAATAATATCCTCAAACATTTATTGACCTATGTTAGAACAAATAACAACAATATATGTAAGTCTCTGAAGCATTTACATTTTAATATATTCATCATTCTTTTCAATAACAACCAGCAATTATTTGATTTTGCTAATTTCGTTACTTCAGTAGGTTAAATTTCTTACATGCTGGTCTTCTTTTCTGCCATATTCGTTTACCAACATCATATAATTTCCTCTTCACAATTCACCATAGATTTTCGATCGGATTCAGATCAGGACTTTATGCTGTCCAATCTATTATCTTAACTCTAGTAAAACTTTTACGATCAAAGAATTCACGGGTAACCGTAGATATATGAGGAGCTTTGGAAATTTGCTGCAGGGACTTGTATTATTCAATGAAACCTATGTCCAAGAAATCACAATAATTTACAATCTTTGGTTTAATTCCTTCATCCATTTTGAATGAACCAATAATGGTTTGGCCGACAATTCCAGCTCATACCCTCTCACTATCGCCTCCTTGATGCCTTCTGTTAGCTACAAACACATCTGCATCGGATAAGATCCATTCTTTTGCTCTATCCATCAAGCCCGTCGATTATCCCCCCCGCGGTATTCTCCGTGAAAATGAGTTTAGAAAAGTTAATTTGCATGCATTTCATGGCCCAATTTTAACGCTTTAAAATGTTTGCCTCACTGAAAACAGATTGCTTCGGAGAAGTCTTGGCAGATTCCTGTATGTCAATATTCTACACCTATTTTCCTTGATATAAACACTGGTCAAAAATGTCTCTTTCGCTATAACTCGCTTTAGTTGACATTCCCCTCGAGGTGACAAGTTCTTTTAGGCTTTTTCTATATCTCCAGTTCTGAAATTAGTTCAAAACCCTCTTTTTCAAAAACCCTCTTTTTCAAAAACCCTCTTTTAACACGATAAGCTTCTTTGATATATCCTATGTTGACATTCATTCACTCAATAATTTTTCTTTTCTGTTTTTCAGCATTTGTTTGATCCTATTCATTACACATGTTTCAACATATGGAAAAAACAAAATCGTTTTTAGTAGATTTCAGAGCTAATATTAGTTTAATCTGCATAATTTCAGACTGCAGCTTTTTTATAATACATTTAATAATTTTAATAAAGCATGTTGAAACTACGTAAAGCTTTGTTGTCTCTTCTGAATTAATCACTTAATATTTGACAATATTTTTAATAGAAAATTAAACTTATTAAGGCTTATGAGATTTAGGCAATAACTTCAGACGGACTGCATATAAATTTCGTTTCGGCAAAAATTTATGTTTCTACAAGTTCGGTTAAAAACCCAGGAATTATTCGTTTAAAATGTTCTTGATTTTTCCCCGCCTCAGAGCAACTTTTTGATTTCAGGTATACATTTAAACATAAACTCTTCAATATATATTTTTCTCATCATTAAGAAATACATTTGGCGTTTTTTTTAACTAAATACTCAGTTTCTGAAATATCAGGTATTGCATGCGTTTTCACGTGTTCACGTGATATTTCGTGATTAAATATTAAAAAAATGAAGCGAACCAACATATGAAAAGGAACACGCAGTCGAAATAGCACCAAAAAATTATTTTCAAAATATAATGCTTTATGATAGCAAAAATCACTCAGTCATTGTGAAATCTCTCACTAAATATATACCGGAAAAATTATCTTACATGTAGATAAGGTATAAAATCCTCAACGAATAACTGCTGTTGGTCTTGTGTGTATATACAGCCTGTCTGATATCATTATGCAAATCAAATAAGCCTCAATTACTCCAGAAATTCGGAACCAATTTTTGTAAAATTTAAAATCGTCCATTTCCGTCATTTGTAAAATACTTAATTAAGTGTTCTGCCATTTTTAATGGTTAATTTTTGAGATATTTGGAATTTACCAAAATTGACTGGCTGAAGTTATTATGCAGATTAAACTAATACTAGTTTAAGACCTCTGAAATTTAATAATCCTATTTTTTTTCTTTTTACCCATAATATATTTTGAAACATGGGTAAAAGGAAGTGTTTAACAACTGCTGAAAAAACAGAAATAAGGAAAGTTATTAAGTGAAAGAAATTCCACATTGGAGATATCAAATGAGCTTTGCAGAGATCATCGAACGATAAAGAAGGCTGTTGAAAATATAAATAA
>CAHIKZ030001322.1:312500-327500 GCA_903632075.3 Acanthosepion pharaonis
ATTTAAAGGTTGTGCTAGATTGGCAGTTAGGTTTCATAATTTCACATTGAGATGTCTAGATGTAAACGCAAGTTCTATGCTAACATTTTCTTCTCTTGCACCTATGGTTTGTAGAACTCTTTTCCGGCTTAATGTTTTCCAGTTAACAATGATCCTCAAAAATATAAATGCAAGTTCAATCATTATCTTCTGTCTAATTAATCCCTGTTTTGTTATAGTTCTCTCCCCTTATAGAATTTTCCCTCGTATTCTCTTAAAATCAATAATTCCTTCGCGTTTTAATAGCATCATGACTTTGTTTTGGTTGTAATGATTAAGAAAAATATATTCATCTTTTATGCATTATACACACACACACACACACACACACACACACACACACACACACACACATATATATATATATATAATTATTATTTATAAAAAAAATTATAACATAAATATGTTATAAAATCACTACAAAAATAGCCATTTTGTTTCAACACCCTCGGTGTCTTATCAAGTGATGATGTTGAAGACAAAATAAATGGTTTTAAAAGTTTCAAATTAATTAACGATCCTTCACTAGGGGAAAACATTGTTACAAAAGCTAGAATAACCAATCAAAATCCAAGTAGAGGAAGATTCAAAAGCTTGACAACGAAATCATGTTATAATAGCTATTCAGATCTTTAAAATACGGGTAATATTAAAAAGAATTTATACTAACCAATAATTATAAAATTATATGATAAAATTTAATCTTAAAAATATATACTTGGATATTAGCTCCTATTACAAATAGTAATTGTTGGTTATTGGAATTTATTCCATTATATACCAATTATATATATATATATATATATATATATATATATATATATATATATATATATATATATATATATATATATGAGTTTTATAAGCACATACATTCATAATATAGTTACTATGGATATAGGGAGAACCAATCATTTTAACAAGGGGCGGTTGGGTATTATTTTTTACGGACAACTATTGTATCAACATATTAGTTACATTCGAAAAGACAAGGTAGGGTAGGGGTGCCTTTTTCAAACGAATAATGACATCCGTTCAACGCATGTCGTCTGGTCTTTTTCAACGACAGAAAATTTTTTGGCACATTTGTTTCGCCGTTAAATTTGTACTTTTATACATAAAGATTTTTTTAAAAGTGTTGTTTGTATATAAATACGTCGTAATGAACTATAATTTTAAAATATTATTCTTAATTTTAATAATAGACTATACATTTTTTTGAAATAAATAAATGTCATCGAATTACTTAAATTATTTAAATAAAATATTTAGATATCAATTACAAGTATGTATTTTTCATTTATCAGTTTTTATACACGTGAAACTATATATTACTAGGTTTATAAAAAATAAAAGTTAACTTAATCAAATAAATTAAATAGCTATTCTCTGCAAATAAATAAATAAATAAAATAAAATAAATAAAAATGATTGTATGCCCCGTATCCATAGAAACTAATATTATGAATGTATGTGCTTCTAAAACTCAGTAAATTTCAAAATAAGTTAATCCAAAATTCGCTTGAAAATCAAACAATTTAATTTCATTATATAACTAAATTTGAAGTTTTAGCTTCTGTTTTTGAAACATGGTATTCCTGTGTATCGATGTAACCATATTTTAAAATAAGTAAATTTATAATATTTTTGATTTGTAAATTTGAAATTAGAATTGATTTTAAAAACAAAAAAAAATATTAATAAGAGCACAGGTTATATATCTTACTGTTCTTTCTCTTATATATAATAATAATAATAATAATAATAATAATAAGTATATATATATATATATATATATATATATATATATATTAAATAAAGTATACAGTATATGACAGAGCAAAATCTTTAATATTACCTTCAAATATTAACCGATATTAACTAAAATTTGAGTAAAAGAGATTACCTATCTAGAAACAGTCACGAGTTAAATTCATGAACAAAATTCAAACGGATAGAGATGTCAACTTAATAATCAATAATAAATTTTTTTTAGAGATTAAAAAAAAGATTACTAAAAGTAAACTTATATTTTAAAATAAAATTTTATTCTTTTAATGTACTTTCTATGAATATTTTTCTAATCGACTATTTCATAGAAAATCCCCAAAATTCAAAAAAAAATTAAATCACTAACAAACATCAAATTAAATTATTTGTAGACAGTCTAGAGACATTCAAATTTATATCAAACATTATAATCTTTATGAACCCCCAAAATAACACTTTCAAAGTAAAGCAAAATATCAGCGTCTGTTTCTAGTTTTTTTTACAAAAGAAAATTAGTGACATCTTCTTCTCTCTTAACTTTCCTCTCTTTTTCTCTCTATGGTTTTTTCTTCTCTACCCCTTCGATATCAATATATAACTTCCGTTAAGTTAACCGTTTAATTGTGTCAATATCTGCTAACTCACTCATGTCTTCTCTCTCCCCCCTCACTTTCTCACTTCGTTAATTTACATATGTTAAAACGGCCCGTCAAAAATGTGTAAATTTCTTTTCATTTTTTGTTTCAAACTTTGGAAGTAAAGTCTGATGATCCGCAGTCTTTTAAAAGGGCTGTGGTGTTATAATTTATTACATGGAACCTTAAAGTGGTCTGTTTTTATTTAAATTATTTTCTCTGGATTTACATTGAGCTCTCTGGGTTTTATCCTCCTTAGGTTTACCCATACGAATTACCTAGTTTTTCATAATTTATATATATATATATATATATATATATATATATATTGTCATCCACAGACAGACTGTTTCGCTTTATCACAGACGTCCGGTTGCATCTAGCTAGGATCGAAACCTGCCTAAATTGGCGTCAGTCGGAGATTTTACTTCTAAGCCGTTGGCACACGGCAGTGAAGAATCTGAATTTAAACGTATTTATTATTAGATAAACACACAGTGACTGAGAGGACTCAGTTCGATTCACCGAAGAGTCATGCATTATTAGCAGTAATAGTCACTGTTTACAAACCCACACTTCCTCCCCAGAGTGCTCAACCGAAATAATTTTTTCAGGATATGCACGTGGGTAGGCTGAGATGTTCATATACTGACTATGAATGGGTGATGCTAGACCGGGAAATCATGCATACATTATTTTCAACACTTTTTTTCAATATCTGCATTGCTTTTTCCATCTAAACTCTCATCTGACTATTCATAGAAGACTTCATATGCAACTGATAGCGATATCTCTTGAAAATGGAAAAATGTCATCCTGTTGTTATCAAGTATCTGCAGAAAAAGGACATTTATGCTGACGTGCTTGCTAGTTTAGGAAATGAGCTTTATCAACAGTGCAAACGTTGGTATTCTGCATTTAGGTAGCAATCCCTCTTTTATACTAATTTTTTTAAAGCGACTGACATGGCATTGTGATTAAGCTTTTTTTTTGTATTTTTTTTTCTCGTGTTCGTATAAATGTTTTCTATTCTGGTCATAAAGTGTGTAAAAAATTGTCCAAACCTTCTGCATATTCCGAGCCTTTCCGTATATGCAGTCCTAATTGGCCACAGCTTAATTAAGAATCATTTTAACACGTAAATCTGTCGAACTTCATCCGGAACATATTGTAGAAAATACAAGTATAATAGCCGTATCCACATCTAAGAAAAGACTAAAAATTTTGAAATCAATAAAAAAGAAAGATCAAAAGCATTAACTATGAACACGTCAACAATGTACTGATCGTGTTTGGAAAATAAATAATTTCTATAATTCGAGATACATATATAAAAAAAAAACCGTACATCCAGTTAAAAAAATAAGATAAAATACAAGTCATCTTTGTTAATGGTTAAAAGAATAACCGAAAGCGTTCGAATATGCATAAGATTTGAACAATTTTTACATATATTATGGCTAGAAATTAACAAATCTGATAAGATTCTTTTAAGCATTATCAAGGATGATTTTTTATTTTATTTTATTTTTTTAATAGATGTACAGTTTCTTATACCATTCATTATCGAACACAAGAACAATTAAATAAAGTCAGACGTCTTTAATAAAAATTATATATACATATACACACACACACACACACACACACACACACACATATATATATATATATATATATATATATGTTTGTACGTATCTCAATGTGTGTGTGTGTATGTGCGTGTACATATCTCGCGTTAACTTTTAGTTTATCATAGATACCCTTGATTTAAAGTATGATATTTTTAGGCAGTCTCAGATTTTTCTAATGCAAACAGTGTTTGTCTCAATATTTTATATACCTAAATTATTACCGTGTTAACTTCATTATACATTTGTACTCTGTCATATTTTATAAGCGTTAATAATTGTTAAAACTTCCATTTTGTTAATTACTCTCGTTTTTCCTTGTCTGTCAGCAGTTTGTATTGTTTCCCAAACACTTCCTGAACATTGTTTTCCATTCCGATATACCATTCTTTAATGATGGACAACGAGATTTATATTCGGTTAAAATCAAGGTAAGCTTTGGTCACGTCATTAAATCTGTGTGATTGACAATGGTGCTCAAAAAGTGTGTGACAGATTGTGAAAGAGAATTTACTTAGTTGAATAAACCATGGAAATGAAAACTAGATAACTGGATCAGTACATATTGAGTGCGATCTTTAATTAGCGCTGTAGGAGGTTCAAAATTGAAAACTATATTCTTCTAGGTATTTGTTAATCTATTCGAACTACTACTTGCGACGATCGTTTAAACGGCATTGTGGACACTTTCAAAAGACAACTAATACTGCATAATCAACAAAGGTCGTCCATTAGAATTGGATAGTTAACACACCTATAACTTTCTGTCTATTCGAATGAATCTGAAATAATACCTGGATTGTGCGGCTGCAGACATCGATTTTGGAACCTCACTGAAATTGTGTGGTCAGTTCTTTGATGAAGATACCATCTATGAATTTTGTAAAAGATGAAACGAAAAGATTAACATATATCTTATCACATCAGGACTTTGGCTGCCATGTCTTGCTACAGATTCTTGTTCTTTGTAGGGCTTAATGCATTTTGTTTTTTCTCATCTCTCCTAAAATCCGTAGTGCCAAATCGCTAGGTAAGTTATACATTGTTTTTCCTCTGCCCCCTTGCCTTTTATCTGTCCTTGACGATCAAATTTTCTGAACCTTATTTTCTTTATTCTGACATGTACCACTAAAAATATGTTTTCTTCAAGAATCATAATAATATCAGCATTTTTTCAAGGCACTCTCTTTAACATGAAAAGAAAAAGGAAACTATGATTTTTCTCCCAGCAATAAATTGCCAAGGATATTCTTCTGAATTTCGCTATTTCCTTCCAAATTGTCAATTATTCTCCTCTAACGGAAACAGCAGTTAGGAGTGGTTTACAAGTTAATTTGACGCAGATCTTAAGTCTACCAGTAAAAATCACAGTTGAAAAATCATATATTGTATTGTTCCTTTTTGTGTGTTCATGTAAATATGGAAATTTTGTCACAGGTGGTATGTTGAACCTGAAACAGATACTGAAAGACGGATGACAACAGCAAATAAAGACTTGAGTTAAAAAATATATTGTCAAGTTTATTTTCGTTAAAGAAAATACATCGACCAAAAATAAAGTTACGGTAGATAAGCCAAAAATATATCTTTGCATGTTCATGTAAAAGGTGAGGAAAACGTTGAATAATAGATTTTTGAAATGGAAAGTTTTCTAGCGTTTGAGAATTGTTGCCGTAAGATGATCAATTTTGTAGCAGTTGGAAGTGTTGTCCTAAAAAGGACAGTTTATCGTCTTCCATTGCTGCTGGCGAGGATGGCCAGCTGGTGCTGAAGGTCTGCTCCAGATGGCTGGCTGGATTGGCGAGTTGGAGCTGCGGGTGATTATGACTGGAGCTGCGGGTGATTATGGCTGGAGCTGTGGACCGGTTGGCTGCTGTTGGAATAGATACCAGTCTTTGAGTCTAGATATATTCTTCCTGATACGTTGTTCTTTACACATTTTGTTTTTATGTCTGCTTATATTACGAATCATTTTTACAGCTTTCGCTTGTATTCGAAGGTGATGTTTCTTCTTCTGGTTGCTTTTTAAACATGTATAAATGCCGACGGAAAACGACATTTTATTTTGTCCGCATCGTTAGCCACTGTTGTTAATATTGTGTGCCTTTTCTCTGTTTACATACGTCGTACCAGCGTTTTCAATCTTAATTTATCTTTTGTTGGTCTATTCATTTTCTTACGTATTACTATTTCAATATTATAAAAAAATGGCGTTTTTTTAGATTCTAAAAATCAGTTTTATTTTCTTGTTCTTACCTTACGAATGCAATTGCCTTCGTCTGTGGTGTTTTTTACAAGTTTTTAGCGCCTCCTAGTGGTGTGTCGAAATACCTAGTTTTTAATATATTATTTTGATTTTTAACATTCTTATGATGCATGTCAGTCTTTGTATAAATTTAAACAATATTATGATTTAAAATAATCTTCTATACATTTACTCACAATATTTTGAATAACAATTGAGTTGCAGTGTACAAGCTTAAAGCAGAACAAATAATGCATCTCAGCCTATCAACACGTTATATAAGATTAATTTTATTTATGGAATTATTATTTCGATCGGAAAGTGTATCACAGGAAGTTATAAACCATATCTTATATAGGTCACACAAGATTTACACTTGCAGATAGGATCTGATTCCATTTTTTAAGCATTTCACCTCAAGCAAGACGGGAGTGCCAGTAGCACGCGACGTGCAAAGAGTGAGAACGAGATTAAAGAGGGGTGTTTGAGGAAAGGATAAAGAGAAGGACGGGGTTCAATATCAAGACATTATAATATGTCGATTGATATTACATTTGAATATTTCAAGATTATAACCATCAGGGAAGCAATTAAGAGGAAGATAGTTTCACTGGCGGGAAGAAGCTGATGGAGTAGAAGAAGCGGTTACATTTAACTGTTTCAAGGATGGGACCGATATGCCAAACTAGTAGCACGCTCAAATTCATGCAGTTGGAGTAACAGTGAAAATATCTGGTCAGAGCAGTTGCTATGAAAATATTTGTAGAAAAGACAGAGGGAAGCCACATAACGTCCTTGAGAAAGTGATTGAAGTCAAGATTCCAGCTCAGGACCTATCACCTTTTTTTTCTGAAAACAAGTGTTATTAGACAACTCATTAACAAGCGCTACAACAATTATGAAAATATTAAAATTTTCTTGTCGATAAATGTAATAGCAAAATACAAAAATGACCAATGATTATTGCAAACGTCTCCTTCCAAAAAAGCAAGCATCAATTAAGAAAAGAACATGTCTAACATCGCGTATATTCGAATAGAGATAAAAATAATCATACCTCATTACTGGTTCCTGCTACAATCTGTTGTTAAACAGTCATGACATATGACGAACTGCATTCTAAATTTATGGATTTGGGTTTAAATAATTACTGCAATTTAAAATAATGCGATATTTAAAATATATTTTATTTTATTTGCGTATTTTTTCATACTCTCACACTTGACGATGATTTATGAGTCGGAAGCTTTGACCCATTATGAATTGTGACTATCGTCTGTATCCACAACAGACATGTACGAATGGTTATTCATATACTAGAAAATATAATTATCAATTAATAGATATAATATGTCTATTCTTTTTAATACAACAGGCTAGATAGATAGATAGATAGATAGATAGATAGATAGATAGATAGATAGATTCAGGTGTTGGTGGATAGTAAAAAGCTAGTGGTGCAACCCACTTTCTAAACCAAATTATATGAAACAAATAAACAAATATATTTTATATGTTTTACAACGGCTATTTAGTCCGCCGGAGACGTTTTCAGATTTCCTTGGAATCAATCTATCTATCTATCTATCTATCTATCTATCTATCTCTATATATATATGTATATATATATGAGTGTGTGTGTATATCCGTATATAAGAAAACATATGTAAAAAAAAGTGTGTGTGTGTGTGTGTGTATAGAATATAGATGAAATCGCCTGAAGTGTGAATGCAATTCCGTGAATGGCAAAGTAGAGACAAGATAAGTGAATATATTTAATTTTATTTATTCACTGGGGAACAAATTTCAATTTTTTGTCTATTGAATTAGATTTGACAGTTCTAAGTAATTTGGGTGCGCTGAGCACGAATTTCACTCGCCTCTGTTATATCAGGTCCTGATTTTGCTCAACATATCTCCTCTTTCGTCGTCTTCATAAACTTTTTTTTTTCTCAATACTCGCTAAGTCTTTTTGAATTTATACATTATACAGTTAAGTATTTATCTAGATAGTTGGCCCTGTTGTTATTGTAGTGTCTTATTATGCATACATTTATATATAAACCCTAAAAATATTTTCAATTTTCTCATTTTTAACCTATATCATCATCAGCAAATTAAACCAAATATATCAAAGAATTCTAGAATTTTCTCAAAAGTTCCGGTTTTCTGTAGAATATTCTAGATAGACAAATATTTTTTTTTTTTTAAACGACTCGTTTCCGGAGTTAAGAAGCTAATTAAATCCATTAGTTAAGTCTGGGCATTAACGTAATTTTGAATTAGCACATGATTTAGTGCAGGGGTCGGCAACTTCATACGAAGGCCATTAATGAAAAATTAAGGAAAATTACATATGCAGACCTCTGTCAACCTAAATATTTAAAACCATAATGAAAATAAACATTGAGAAATCAAAAAAAAAAGAAAATCTAAAATTAAAAAACACCTAACAAAAATGATTTTTCCTCAAGGAACGTCAAAATACTTCAAAGTGAAAAAAATAAACCGAAGTGAAATGGATGAAATTATGACGTGTAGATTTGAAACTGTTATTGAAAATTGTTCCACAAACGAACCACACACACACACACACACACACACACACACACACGCGCGCGCGCATCAAACAAAAACGAATCACATATACCCATACATACGAGTACAAATAGTTGCAAACATATATACTTACGTACGTACACATGTGGTATCATCTACACGTTCATGAGGTATGTATGTATAATGCGCGCGTATGTTTAACTTTAGATTTCTGCTAACTCGTTCGTATGGGGCGGGGTCGCTGTTGGAGGAATGAAAAAGAAAGCCGACTGAGACAACATTGTCCCTTTGAAGCTGTCACCGGTCGGTCGGTCTGTCAAATCGGCTCTGTTTTTGTTTTATGTTTAATTTTTTTAATTTTTTACGCTGAAATGGAGGTGATTGGGTTTTGATCGTGTTTTTGCGGTCATATTCGGTTGGGTGGATCAGAGGAAGATAACAGCAGGCCGTTTGTCGTATTCGAAAGCCTCGTCTCTAAGGTCATTGGTAATCAGGCTCGCGGGCCAGCCAAAATGCTTTCGCGGGCCGTATGAGGCTCGCAGGCCGTAGGTTGCCGACCCTTGATTTAGTGAGTAATTTTGTCATTGGCATTAATAGTTGATTTAATTAGACATTATTTATTAGACTTTAATTTCGTAGATTGTAAGTAACTATTTCATAATAAGTTCCTATTTAAACAAATATTTGTGTTTCTATTTAATATATACTTAAAATTATATGAATTAATGTCTTTAAATACTATTACACTTTTGTAAAACAATCAAGTAATATATCATTATGCACTAGAAAGTTCAAATGGAAAAACTTCCTTTTATTTTATATGTGGAATTTTTCACTTCCACATCAACGAGCAAATATAAGAGATTTCAGTAAAAGAAGCTTAGCCCCTTTTGGCAAAAAACTGGAGACCAAGACAAATCGTCGGCTCCACACAAAGATTCCATTGTATGTATTAGAAAGAAAGGGACATTGGATGAAGTGTTATTTTTTCAAAAATATCTTTTGGAGTTCCCAAGGTAAGTTTATTATTTAAAAAAAAAATACGTAATGTTATCACTATTAATGTAATTGTAACTTAGGTACAGTCACAACAATTTACATAAAAAATGTTTATACGTATCTCAAATATTGTATAAGACTGATTCACATAGTTATGTTAAATCTTTGAGTGATAACTTTTGATAAAATTTATAAAAACAAGTCTCTCGACGTTTTTCTTAACGTTTACAATATTTCCAGATCAGGTATCGTCAGAGCCTAATAACCATGAAACCGATTGTTGTTTTTTCTTTGTGAAGACTTTGGATTTCACTATATATAATAAACATTTTGTCGAGTACCTACATATTGTCACAGAGACGTCCTCTGCTACATACAAATGAGATTAACAGTCCAAAATGTTAGGGTTTGCCAACTCAAGAATTAGTTGAAGATTTTCCTGAAAATATTATTATAAGCCAGACACGGATTTAACACAAGTTAATTTTCTTCTGGGACAAAAAGGAGGCTAAACTAAATATTCCTGCTCCCATTGTTTATGGGACAGCAGAGCTAAGGAAAAAAAATTATTTAAAAAAAAACATCTTGCCAGCACGACCATCGATTACTGTAGAAGAAACAGGCAATTAATCAAACTTTACTGAGCTGAGATAAAATCGTAATTCTTCCACTGCATATCAAATTGGGATCATTAAAGAATATATAAATGTTTTTTTTGTTTTTTATACGGCGGGAAGTTCACAAATAAGAACATTAATTAAATACAGTAATTTTTCTAATGCCATGAATGGACACGAACAATGCCCGGTATTTATGTGTGGATATGATAGAAAAGAGCAGATTTTTTTAGGAAGAAATAAAAACAATTATAAGGAGTTAACATTTTGATTGCAATATGAGTGTAAATATAGATTTTTTGAATAGCTGACTTTCCAAGTAATTTAGCCAAGTCCCCTGGTATTCGAATGTGATGGCTGATTATTAACGGTGCTTGAAAAAAGGCCTACCATCAACAAGCTAGAAAGTCTTGTAAAAGTCTTGACATGTGTATCTTAAGATATATCTGTCGTTATAATGTAATGTTTGTGTAATTTGAAGTGAAGTTTGAAAAAAATTAACAATTTCGAAAATGGCCCATAGTTAAAATTCGTATACATCGCACACAAATTGCCTAGAATCAAACGTCAGATATCGTTCAGATATCATAAAAAAACATTTTCCTCGGTGAATGCTTGGGGTTATTGTAACGTCTTCCTTAATGTAGTCCTTATCGCTCACCCCTTAACCACCTTTATCTAGAGACGAGACGCGTTAGATTTGAGCAACATCCAGCCGACACACTGGGGTTAAAATAGGAAACTAAAATGATACATATGACACACTCATATCCTCTCTCCCACCTCACTTCCTCACTTCGTTAACTTTGCGTATACTTGATGAGGTCCGTAAAAACCGTGTGAATTTTCTTTTCATTTTTCATTTCAGCTTTTGAAGTAAAAGTCTGATGATCCAGAACCCTGTTAAAGGGGTTATGGTGAAATAGCTTATTACATGGAATCTTAACGTGGTCTGTCTTTTATTCAAACATATATGCTCTGAATTTTACATTGAGCTCTCTGGATATCATCCTCCTCAGGTCTACCCATACGGATTACCTAAGTTTGCATAAATATATATATATATATATATATATATATATATATATATATATATATATATATTTTTTTTTTAAGCATTTCACCCCAAGCAAGTTTGGGAAGCCACTAGGACGCAAGGGGTTACAGAAAATTTAGAGCAAGATCAGATAGAAGTGATAGAAGAAAGGATGAGGAGAAGGGTAGTGGATAGATCAAGGCAACTGGAGATGTCGATTGACATTACATTTGAATAGCTGGAGATTATAGCTCACAGGGAAACAGGAATAGGGAAGGGAGTTCAACAGGCGAGAGGTGCGAGACATGAAGCTATTGGAGTAGAAGAGACGGCTACATTTTAAGAGTTTCGACAGTGAAGGGGTGAGAGCGGGATGCCAGCCTCGTAGGGCGCTTGAACTCATGACGTCTGGGAACCAGCGAATGCAGCTCCTCGGAGCAATTTCCTATGAAAGTATTTGTAGAACAGACAGAGGGAGGCGACGGCGCGTCTGTGAGAAAGTGACTGTAGACGAGACGCCAGGGCAGGGCCAATTACATTGCATATCCGCCTCTGGAGCCTATCAAGAACCCCTGAGGCAAACAGAAGGGGCACCAGACCATATATGGCAGCAATATTCCATGCAATGGCGAATTGTTGATTTGTAGATCTGGAGGATCGATTCCGGGGAAAAAACTTCCTGGCGCGGCTCAGGGAGCCAACTTTCCTTGCGGTGGACGAATCAATTGACTCAATGTATTTATTCCATCTCAGGTCAGCAGTCAACGTGAGACCGAGAAGCCGCAGAGAGTTGCTCTCGAGAAGTTGAGCGTCAGCCATTCTAATGGAGGGGAAGGGAAGGATCTCTGTGGTGATTAATAGAGAGCAGTTTTGTCTTTTGAATCGTTGAAGTTGACCAGCCAATTTTTTTGCCCCAGTTCACAATCGATTGGAGGCCAAATTTTTTCGAGACGCACGAATAGGTGAGTTTTGTCAGTGAGACTAGATTTTTTTTTGAGGAAGGATTAATGAAAAGTGTCATCTTATTAGATGCCAATTGGGAAGTTATGGCGTCAGGAAGGTCATTTATGTAAAATAAGGAATAGAATGGGGCCTAGGATAAAAAAAAAGGAACACCTTTGCGTTCGTGGGATAGAACTGGATGAGAAAAATTTTGAGAACGACCTGAATTTCACGGTTTGACAGGAATGATTGTATATATATATATTTATATATATATATATATATATGTAAAAATAAAAAGGGTTACGGAATGAAATAAAATGAAATGGTAATAATTTTGACATCAACAAAATAAATAATTCATTTGGATTGATTTAAAAAAACCACTATTTAGTTATCGACTAATTAGATATAATTTATTAAAATTAAAACATTTTAAGTGTCCATCGTATTAAGGAGGATTGGGACATACCAAAATCCTTGTTCATAGGGATATATATATATATATATTATATATTATATATATATCTATATATATATGTGTGTGTTTGTGTTGTGTGTGGGGCATTTAGGTTAAATGTGTCTGTTTTTTTTTTTTTTTTTTTACTAATTTTAGTGAAATGATTTAACCACTAATTAACCACTGATTTTCCAATTTTCAGAACCATATATAAATATATATTTTATATTTATATATATATATATATATATATATATATATATATATATATATATATATATATATATATATATATATATATATATATATATATATATATATATATATATATATATATATATATAAATATATATAAATATATTAAATTTATATATATATATATATATATATATATATATATATATATATATATAAATATTTTTATTTAAATGATGTGTGTTTTTGTTTTTGCTTGTATGAATCCATATATGTGTATGTGTGTCTGTGGATGTGTTATATATATATATATATATATATATATAAAATGTATTTATATTTTATACGTATGTGTGTTTAATGATTTTTTTTTTTTTTTTTTAAAAATTGTCCCATCAATAAAAATAGAAATTATATCCATATTCATTAATTTCTATCCAATTTGAAAAATTGATTTATAATATCAAAAAGATATAAATTTTTAATTTTTTTTTTCTGAGAATTCTCGAAAGCGCAAAAGCAAGACATTATTATACGCCCTCTGAAAAGTCGATCCCTTCGAGGATTGTATGGATGAATATGAAATATTTTTATTTCAATTATCAATTCATGTATGTTATATAAAATTTTTATTGTCTTTTTTAGCCGTCTTCATATAAAATTGGACCTTAGTATCTAATCTGAAAACCTGCAATGGAAGCACCATTAAGGTTGAAAGCGCAAGAATAAAAATTTAAAATTTTTTTTCCTTTTCATTGGTGTTTTCAAAGAAAATCTATCCAGGAAAATAAATTTTCATCTCATTGAATTGAAACCTGATTAAAGGAGATTGTCAACAATTCTCAAAGCGGAATAGGCTTCGAGTTTAATAAAGGAAACAGGATTTTGTAAAGAAGAGATTATAGCGTTTGTGGCTAAAGGCATGATAGGTGTTATATCCTAGTCAAATATTGAACAAAACATTCAAACCTCTCTCAAAATCAATACTTTATTATTGGAACTTATTCTATTGTAGAACAAATTTCATTATTCACACACATAAAACAAACTCACACACACACACACACACACACACTTACACACACACACACACAATTAAAATCTCTGTCTCAACACATCTCTCTCTTTCTCTTTTGAAACAACACACACACAAATATATATTTATTTATATAAAAATATAAATTAAAATAAAAAAAAATATTATCTCAACTTGAAAGTCAAAAAAAAATTTACTAAACTTATATTTGGGATTAATTTATTTTTAAAATAATTTACTTATATATTATTTATTTAAAGTAGATATGATATAATTAAATAATTTAGTTCATTAGTCTTTCACAGGAAGAGTCGAAAATCGCCATTAGTCTTACACGGTGAGAATAGGCATCAGTTTTTGGACTTTTTATTGTCTTTACTATTAATGGTTACTCTTTTTCCTTAGTTTTGATATAATTCTTTCAACAGATTGATTTAAAAGTAACTCTTATTTTATGTATGGTAAATCCTCCTGTCTTGTAAAATTTATAGTCAGACAGGAGATTATATTTTTTTTATTCAAAAAAAAATATATTTTGCTGATATTTTTTTTTGAAAATCAATAGGAATTTTAATATATATTTTACATTGAAAGTATAAATTTTAAAAAAAAAAAAAAAAATTATTAAAATAATTTATCAATTTTATATATATATTATTTATAAAGATAAGAACAGGGTGATTTAAAAATGAAAATCACGTTTATTTTATGATTTTTTTTTATTTATTTTCGTTCCATTTTGTTTGAAAATCCTTTACAGCACTGCATTTTGTCTTGTTTAAAACAATTTTTTGTGTTGTTTTAAATATTGAATGTTTTTTTTAATTATATATACA
>CAHIKZ030001322.1:330000-400000 GCA_903632075.3 Acanthosepion pharaonis
ACGATGGCGTGAATTTGTTTAAGTTGGGCTTCAACTTGCCAGGAAGTGACCAACACACTCCATTCCTTGACCCTCTTCTGCGGTACAATATGGAATCAGACATGCGGAATCCAGTTATGAAATATCGGTTTTGTCGTCGTCGGCTTTATCCCGTATCCAAGAATTTAATTTCTTCTTGCCACCGCTATAATGATGGCTGACCTCAACATGTCAGGTAGCGACCCACACGCTTGATTTCATGACTTTCCTTTGCGGTACATATTGAATCAGACATGTAGAGTTTCTAAGGCAAACATTTCGAGTCGGAACGTTATTTGGGCCGCTTAATTTTTACTGTTGGTTCAGAACCGAATAAGCAATTTCTTCTTTTCTTTTTTATCTTCCGATAATAAAAAAAATGTTCTCGAGTATTTGATGATAATTTTTTTAAGCACAATACATTTTTTGCAATTTCTTGTTTGGGACGAAAGTTAATAATAATAATAAAATAATAATAATAATAATAATAATAATAATAATAATAATAATGGCGGTTCTGCCCGTACCAAACAAGCTGACGTAGACAAAAACCCGTACCCATCAGTGGCTACGTAGTGCAGGGTTGAAAGCGGAAACTGAAGGTTTTATCCTTGCTGAAAGAGGACCAATGCTTGCTAACTAGGAATTATCAAGCACATATACTAAAATATTGTGTCAGACCAAAATGCAGATTCTGTGATAAATATCCAGAAACGATTGATCATCTTGTATCAGGTTGTACGGATGTTGGCACCCACTGAATATAAAACCCGACATGACAGAGTGGGCCAATATCTGCACTGGAAAATCTGCAACTTCTACGGGAAGAAAACTGAAAGAAACTGGTATGAACACCACCCAGACCCGGTTACGGAGATAGGACCTGTTACAATTCTATGGGACTACACAATACACACTGACAGAACAATCAAGGCCAACCGCCCAGATATTGTTATTAAAGACCACAAACAAAAACGGTGCCTCCTTATTGATATGGCAGTCCCTGCCGACTGCAATGTATCTTTGAAGATATTCAAAAAGTTGTCAAAGTACAAGGACCTTGAAATAGAAATCGAGAAAATGTGGCATATGGGAACATCAACAATCCCTGTTGTAGTTGGAGCCCTAGGACTGGTTGGAAAAGATTCCAGTAGACTAATTGAAGGGATTCCTGGAAGTCCATGCCTCAATGAGATACAAAAAATTGTTCTGACAAGTACAGCCCACACTTTACGAAGGGCTTTATTTGTAATCTTTATTTTTTTTTTTTTTTTTTTTTTGTCAGTGGAAAGTGTCATGACGCCATTTCTAACCTTAGGTCCCTGGGCGGGACCCGGAAAGAAATGTGTAAACGCCAGAAATCAAAGAAAATAAAAATAATAATAATAATAATAATAATAATAATAATAATAATAATAGTTATTATTATTATTATTGTTATTATTGTCATCAATTTATTTAATTAATTTAATATTTAATAAATTTTATTAATTGTTATTATTAATTTTATTACTTTCTTATTGATTGTTTGGTTTCTAAATTAACAACAACAACAACAACAACAACAACAACAACAACAACAATAATAATAATAATAATAATAAATCAAAGCTAACCGCTCAAACATTGTTATTAGAGATGGCGCACAAAAAAAGTGCTTCCTTATTGATATGGCAATCCCTGCACACCGCAATGTATCTTTGAAGATCTTGAAAAAGCTATCAAAATACAAGTACCTTGAAATCGAAATCTCAAAAATGTGGCACATGGGAACATCAACAATACCTGTTGTAGTTGGAGCCCTCGGATTGGTTGGAAAATATTCCAGTAGACTAACTGAAGGGATCCCTGGAAGCCCATGCATTAAAGAAATACAAAAAATTGTTCTCATGAGTAAAGCCCACATATTACGAAAGACTTTATCTATGTAATTTATTTGTCAGTGTAAATATCATGATGCCATTTCTAACCTTAAGTCTCTGAGCGGGAACCAGAAAGAAATGATTACACATCAGAAATCAAAGGAAATAAATAATAATAATAATAATAATAATAATATTCTTGGCGTATTTGATGACGACTTTTTTGAACGACATCCAGTGTAATATATATATATATATATATATATATATATATATATATATATATATATATATATATATATATATATATATATATATATTATACGTTTATTTCGTTCGTTTCATTTCTCTCTCTTGTTATCAAAATTTGGGGAGATACCATCGGAAGTTTTTATTCTCTTGGTAGGGTGATCATTTTTATTTAAAATAATTAATAAGCAACAGTAATAAAATAAACAAGGCTTAACACACAATTAAAATTGTGTTAAGCCTTGTTTATTTTATTTATTTATTTTTTTGTTTATTTTATTTTAAATCGTCACCAAAAGAAGGAATTGAAATAGAAATCTAAAAGTCAGCCGGAATTTCGCTCAATAAGAGATTTTATAATTGACTCATACTCTCGAGGTTGAATATAATGTATATTCACTAATATATACTTAATAGCTGAAGTATATAACATTGACCACTGTTTTTTTATAACACCTGATAAAGAAAATATATGTACATGCAAGTATATGTGCGTCTATTATGATTTTAACATAATTATTAATCTATCTATCTATCTATCTATATATATATATATATATATATATATATATATATATATATATATATATTTATTTAAATAGATAGATGTGAGCAAATTGACCCTGGGTTTAACGCTTTAGCGATCGTCAGACAAATTGATTAATTTTTTCTATATATATATATATATATATATATATATATATATATATATATATATATATATATATATATATATATATATATATATATATATATATATATATTATATTTTAAAGACAAAATGACGTTCACCCTGTACAAGACCTGAGAAATATTCTAAATAGAATGTTTCTGAGTTAGTAGCAACATTCCAAGCCATGAGACAATGCCACAATTACGCAAGAAGCCACTAGAAATGAAAGAGAATACAAAACGGGAACCGGAAACGTAATCCTAAACACAAAACAATAGATAAACAGCTACTCACGTTCAATGTGTGTGTGTGTGTGTGTGTGTGTGTGTGTGTGTGTTATGCTTTGCCTTTCGTTTCCGAATATGTCTCCCTCATCAGAGTGTAGTTCTGGCTATATATTCCGTGTTACTGTAGCTTCCTCAGGAGCATTTGTGTTTCTTCAGCAGACACAGTGACACTGGCGTGAACAAAAATCAAATATTAAGTCTCCCAACTAGTCAGAAAATTCTATTATACAAATGTTGTTTATGAATTTACTTGTTCATCGGAAAGTGTATTACACGAAGTCATAAACAAAATATAGGTTACACAAAATATAGGTTTTTAAAGTAAATTTAAAAAAAAAATTGAACCTCAACTTTGCGACTACACGCTCCAAAAGTTTCTCTCCGTTAACAATAATACATTTAAAAAAAAAAAAAAATTCGATTCGCATTTAATCTTTCGTCTCCGATACTACCGGGATGTTACTAAAAACAAAATAATTTCCGTACCTGAGGATGACTGTATGTACAGTTGAAAGTACTGGCTGATTAAAAATGACATATTACAACTATATAGTTATTAAAAACAAGGATCATAACATTCAGAAGAGTGGTACATAGGTTAATGCAAAACAAAATTTTTTTTCTGAAGAGATTTAGCCATTTTATATCATTAACTTTACTAATCTACTTTTTGTATGAATGATTCATTGTAATATATATTGCGTCTAACATGGAACCGAGAACAGCCTGCCGCATCTGAGTGTTGACTTCAATGTTCACTCTTATATATATATATATATATATATATATATATATATATGTGTGTGTGTGTGTGTGTGTGTGTATGTGTGTATTTATGTATATGCCGTATGCGAAAAACTATGTTAACCCGTAAGAGAATATTATTAAATATTCTTTCTTTTTCCAAATAATGAACAAATCAATCTTAATTAAACTACATATCCTTTAAGAAAAAAAAAAAGAAAAACACTTTATTAAATGAATTACAATCAGTTTCAAAAATTATTATCATGCTAGAATAAAAATACTAATTAGAGAATTTTAAGCATCTAAGTTTTTTTTCTACTATTGCTCCTATAATTCAAAATACTTGGAGTCGACTGGTTTTTCAGTTGCAGGTTTTACAATTCAGAGCTGTTCTTCGCTTAGACCGGCTGCCACACATGTCTGACAAGCAAAGTTCACCATCCTATGTGACATATAACACTATGGAAAAGCGATTTATATTATTCCCAAGATTACCGGTGCGAAATTTAATGTATGAAACCGTCTGGATTTCGACACCGGCTCAGATTTTCTGTACTGAGCACCGATCCTTTACAGCACGCGTGGGCGCGCACACACACATACACACCCCCACACACACACACAACACACACACAAAACACACCCATCCACACACACACTCACAAGACACACCTATCCTCACACATCACACACTCAAAATTTTTAAATTTCAACATGTTTTTAAAACACACACACACACAAAACACATCACACACAGACGCACAAAACACATCACACAGACATGCAAAAAACACATCACACACACACGCACAAAAACACATCACACACACCCATCCACACAAACACACACAAAACATCATCACACACAAAAACACCCATCCACAAAAACACATCACACACAAACAAACACACCCATCCACACAAAAACACATCACACACACACAAACACATATGAAACACAAGAACACACACACACATCATATATATATATATATATATATATATATATATATATATATATATATATATATATATATATAACGTGCTCGTGTTGCATGTATATTTTATTTTTGGGCATTTCATTCTCTTGTGTGTGTGTGTGTGTGTGTGTGTGTGTGTGTGTGTGTGTGTGTGTGTGTGTGTGTTTTGTCTGTGTGTGTGTGCATATTTCATTTGATTATATGTGCATCTTTATACGCTTGCTTCTATACGTTCCTTGATATGCTTATTTTGAAACAAACTCGAAGGAACCAATAAATACAAGCACTGAACTGCTTTCCTCTTTCTGATCGGTCGTTGTATTAACTCTGCTTCCATCAATTACTCTGAGTGCTTCTTCTCATGCTGATGTCTTCTTAAACGATCCTAAATCTCCATTATCCTTTCAGCCTTGCCTATCATAGATCACAGTGAGGTCCGCATTGCTAACAGTGAAAAGATATTATATCAGCAAGCCGACAGCACAAGACGAGCTTGTTCCATAGCATTGGAATTAATATACCCCTAATGTAGCTTGACATTATTTCGTCTTAACTGGCATCACCATTTTCATCATCGCGTGTCATCATTTTCAATAAATATTATTGATACGTTTTGTTTTAGCTATTATTACACTGAATGTCAATAATCCATTGATATCTCCGTCCTTAGAATTACTTATTACACTTAATCTGGCCTAGTCTACCGTTTTCGAGCACCTAACATCCTATTATTATTATCATTATTATTGTTCTGTACATTGTCTATTCAGTACGTTGGCGGTCAAGACTCTCCATGACCTCCTCTTCCTATTCCTCATAGGTCTTAGCAACTTTTGTCCAATCTGATGCCCTACCCCTCTTTCGCTATCTGTTCACACAAGCTCGTCAGGTAGGTAACCCGCTGTATTCATTTTCCCATCTCCCCCTCGATACATCCCTGTGAATGCCACACGTCCTAATCATGCTTCCAAGTGATTTCAGCCGTCTCGTTTTAGTCCATTTTTTTAATCATTCCATCCCAAACAAAACAATAAAGCCACTAAGACTCAAGGGGGTTACTGAGTGTTAGAGAATATGTCAAAACACGTTATAAGGAGAGAGACCAATAAAAGGTCAGGAATTAAGAAAAAAGATAACGTTAATATTGCTTTAAATTTTTGAAGATCAATCTTGAATGAGACGTAAGAGGTTTAATGCACCAGAAGACAGCCCAGAACATATGGTTACATCTAGTTATTCCAAATGTTAAATGCTGAAACAATGCTGTCAATGTAGTTCTGAGCTTAAATTTATAAAGTCTAGGTACCATCAAGATAATTCCATCAGAACAATTACCATGAAAGTTTTTATAGAAAAGGCAAAATGTAGTCACGTTACGTTGGTGGGAAAGTAACATTAACCGATAATTCCTGTTTTTTTATTGTTGTCTCTCCCATAATTCTTCTTTGGATTTTATCAAGAATCCCCAAATATATAGGAGGAGCAGCAGCAATATTCAAAGCAAGGACGAATGGCAGACTTATTATCTCTATCTATAAAAGGCAGGATGTGTGTGTGTGTGTGTGTGTGTGTGTGTGTGTGTGTGTGTGTGTGTGTGTGTGTGTGTGTGTGTAACGAATGCACGGCCGCAATTTTCGACGGATTTGCACCAAAATTTACATGCACATGCTCCAAGTTAGTGGAAAGGTCAAGACCGACTTTGCATTTCCCAACTCCCATCGATAGTGGAAATAATCGATTTTTTCATGTTACTACGGCAGTTTTTATGTAGTTTGCGGCCATTTTCTACTGGCCAAAGTGAGAGCCTATAGCTGCCTGCCAAGAATAGGCAGGAAGATCCGATGGGCCAGCGTGAGAGCCAACAGCTGACTGACACGAATGTTAACTAGCACGCTAGCATGCAAAAAAAATCGATAGCTGCATTCGTCACAAGTGGGAAAAATTTTAATGTGCATGTCACTTTACTCTAATTGGCTCATTCGCTTGCTTAAAGGTTGATACTGATTCCGCAGAACTGGGTTGGATGTGAAAAAGTATTTGTTGTTAACATTCTTTTTTCATTCGGTTTTTCCAGTTACGAGTCCTTTTTTAAAGCTGATCGTTTTGTGTTCATTTTGTTTAGTTCTTTTTTCGTAACAGATTTAATATTTAACTTAGAAAAAATTTTCAGTGTGAGATAGGCAAGAAGTAATGCATGTAGCAACATTAGCACGGAAACGTGAACTCGTTTAACAGCAAGGAAGAGCAAAAATATTTTAAGTCAAGTGATAGCGATTGCTGCATGTATCGTACTATTTTTGAATCAAGCACGGGCAACGCCGGTCATGCTGCTACTATAAGATAGTTTATTGCGAGAAACATAGTAAAACAACTTGCAGACTTAGCAATTGATTCAATATACTCTTTCCAGTTCATGTCAGCTGAAAACGGCAGTCTGAGAAGGAGCAATGTGTAACTTTCCTTGAGGTTACCATCAACCATATCTGGTAGGAGGAAAATATCATAAGTATGTGTCCCACTTGTTTCTAATTTCCTTATGCCGCTTTCATTACTTATGCGATCTGTCCGTGATATACCCCGCGTCCATGTCTAGAACCATATTTATGTTGCCTTTATTTGTCGCTTTATCTCTGAGATATTGTACAGCAGTCCTTGATTGAGAGTACCCAACAATCCAACACGCTCTTGTTTGACTCACTTAAAAAGAACACTCTTCAATATTAATTCCTTGTCATGCATCTTTACTTTCTATCGTTATATGGCATGTACATATTGTAACATATGAGCTAGTGTAGATAACCTTTAGCATTGTTAAGGTTTAAACAAGTTCAAATTAGCTGACATCCGGTGAGAATATAAACAAATATTACTTGTTTGACAGTCACCTAAACGAAGAATCATCGTTCCCAGTTTGAATTATATTTACTACACTAGCAAAAATCAGTGAGAATAATTTGCATATAATTTTTAAGACAGCCGACGTCACGTAGATATTTGCTGAAGTTTCATAAAATCTCATATTAATCAACACCACCAGATAGGTTCAAAATAACCGAGAAGCTATGTGAACAGTTTTGTACATCTTTCGAATTAGGCTGAAAATTCAGGAAGGAATAAAAGCAGCCCAGAGGCTAACACAGCCCAGCTTCTACGCTAACAATTTAAAATATTCAAGATTATGTCAACGGGGATAAAAATCGGCTGGCTTTCCAACAAATCTGTGGAACGAAAACAAATCGTCCGTACTGAGATCGCAGCTATTCCAGTTAATATGCCAATTCGCACTGTGTTTGAAATGAGCGATCTTGAGGATGTTCCCTTCGTAGTGATGACCATCTAAAGGATGTAATATTCAAATCTTAGATTTTATGTTGAAACATTATATATCAGGTATGTAATAAATATATTTGGTACTGTATGCTATTTTTATAATTCAAGACACTTGCATTTAAAATGTGTCCTATCATTAAGAAACATCTGTTATAAACCTTTCTTTAACAATGTAATACACATTATTTTTGCCTGTTCTTTGCAACAGGATGTCTTTTCACTTAAAACATCGCCAAGACTCTTCAAAAAGTGGTAGTCATTAGGCGATAGATCAGGTAACAATTGTGGATGTGGCAAAGTCTTGTCGATCAAATTCGGCTATCATCATTCGTGTCATTAAAGTAACATGTGTCAGAGAATTGTCATTAAGCAGAATTGAACCTCGTCGATGAAGCAGCAAGGGTTGCATTTTGCTTAATTGAATGTTCATGTCATTCAATTGCTGGCAATATATTTCGTTTGTGATGCTCTGTTTTCTTTGATTCCAGAAAGCTGTAATGGATAAAGCCAGTGATTGATCAGCAGACAGTCACCATAATCTTCTGTTAATGGAATTGTCGCTTCGAAACGTTTTTTGGGTGCTTCGTCCTGATTAAGCCATTGAGCCGATCGTTTACGATTGTCCTAAAGGATCCTTTTCCCTACGCCAAGTCACTGTTCGACCCAAATTAGACCATTCGAATTTCGGAGATGTGGCGTCGGAAACACATAAAATAGTCGATGTTTGTATTTCTCTGTTTATCTAGAACAACTTTATCGAGTTCCATCACCTTGAAAATTCCTGATGCTGACACTCATCTGAAACATTTTCATGACACTTTGACGTGGGTTTTGTTCACCTATTGATTTCTTTTATGTTGTTTGTCAAATATAGATGGAAGCCTTTTATACCACCTTGAACTTCAAAGCCCGTATCTTCCCTGAAAAAGTTCAGACACCAGCGCCGAAATGTCCGATCACAAGCGTTACATTCAGTTTATATATCTGTTAATTTTAGCAGCAGAATTATCATTATTATTATTATTATTGTTATTATTATTATTGTTATGGTTGTTGGTATTCTAAACACTTGTTACATAATGCGTAGGCTGGCCCAGAATGTTAAACTACTGGTCACATCATTGATGATACGAATTGACTGTGGGCTGGGTTGAATCCCGTTGGCCTACAATTGTTATTGTTATGGATTACCTTTTCCAGTAAGGCACAAATATTCTAAGGTCCCTACATTAATTTGGAAGGCTAAGATGACTAGCCTCACCCATATTCCTTAGTGAAGCCCCTAGTCTCAACCAGCGACTGCAAAAAACACATTTAACGGCGAATTGAAATACAGAAAGATGCTTTCCAAAAGTTAAGCAATGTATTAAGATATAGGAATATTTTATTAGAAACAAACAAAAGAGTATCGTACTATATAATTTTAAATAAAATGGTAGCAAAAAATGAGAATAAAAAAAGATACTTGAAATTACTTGCGAATGGGGAAAGACGACTAAGACAATTTAACGCCCACAGGTCAGACTGAAGGCCAGAAGGACATAAGAAAGAGGCGAATAACCTACCTACCGAGCTTGTCTAAGTGGTTGACAGAAAAGCGGTAAGGAGATATAGCAAAAAGACCAATACTGCTAAGAGCTACAAAGTACAGAAAGTTGTGGAGAGTCATGATCGCCCACGTCCTGAAATGACACGGTACATGGAAGAAGATATATATTTCTTTACTAAACTACAGCACACTTTGGGACTACATACTAGGCAAACAGATGTATGCTGGTATAGTTAAGAACCGATAGAAAGATCTTAGAAGAGGTCGAGAATTTAAAGTGGAATACCTCAAAGAATGCTACAGTGACACCCACAAAGATCATAACAAGCAATGACAAAAAATGAATAACATATTAAATTCGCGACCTGATGAAAATAAGACCGCAAACATTTCCAAGGAAAGGCACAGAACGAAGTGTGCAGAGATATATCAAACGAAGAACATAGATGGGCCAGGTATGTTTAAAAGCATTAAAAATATAATTTGAAAAACCTGGGGGTTGACCGTCTCGATGCGGATAAAAAGAGTTGATCCAATCAACATAAATAGATGCATAAAACAGGGAAGTGTTTCCAACTTGATTTATTTAAAATATACATCGGAGAAAAAAATTGGAAGTTGACGCCTGCGATCCCGAACCATTACGGGACGATAATATTAGAAACAGCAAAAAATGCGGGGAAACATGGTGAAGTATTATCGTGAAATTTCCCCCGTTCTGGAACAAGCGACAATAACGCCGATGCGAAGATTAACAATGCAAAGAAGAATGAAAACAAACTACAAACTCTCGATGTTTATAGAAATAAGAAAGATAAATTTTATTTAAAATATGAACAACAGTTATATATAGACAAAAATAATACTTAAACGCTTTGTTAATGGAATTATTACCTTCTATATTCATAATTATTATCTACAAAATAAGTGTACATAGATAAATATAACAAAATGTTTATTTTTATTATTTTTATTCCTAAAATATACAGCGAGTTGATCTTGAGCAATCTAGGAGACACACCATGATATATTGGCGAAAAAAGAAAACTCATCAAACTAACATAAAGTGATTATGGCAGACTCGCATAGTAAACTGCAAGTATTACTAGATACGGTGGGAAAAGAAAGCTAAAAGAAAAGAATGACTAATAAACACACACACACACACACACACACACACACACACACTTAAAATATGATTCCAACGCTACATAAAATTCTCATGTTTCAAAACAAGAGTCGAAATCTTCAATATAATTATTTAAATTAAATTGAATTGAAGCACTAAGCTCTGTTCCATCTTCAAGCGAAATTTTTTTTGGAATAACTTATTCATGAAATTTACGAAAAAAAATTCGCTTGAAGATGGAACAGAGCTTAGTACTTTAATGCAATTTAATTCAAATAATTACATTGAAGTTTTCGGCTCTTGTTTTGAAACATGAGAATTCTTATGTAGCGTTGGAATCATATTTTTAAATAAATAATTATGTTTATGCTCTACTTTTGTATCGAGCACTATTTTTTTAAAAATAATAACAAAAAATACTAAAGAACTTTGGATTATTTACCTAACAAGTTCTTTCCTATTTTCTATATATTTTTACAGACACACACACACACACGCGCACACACACACACACACACACACACACACACACACATATATATATATATATATATATATATATATATATATATATATATCGAAAGAAGCAATATGATCAGCCCAAGGTGATGAGCTCAAAATGCGATTTGCAGGTCGGAAACACTAAAATCAAGCAAGTGCGGAAGTTTAAATATCTGGAAAATGTTTTGACAGAAGACGGCATTGCAACAGCGAGATCCGTAGAGAGGTTGGAATGGCCAAAGACGCATTTCCAAAACTAGGCAGAGTATTTCGAGACAGGAGGATCTCTTTGGTAACAAAAAAAAGAGTACTGAGCTCTTACGTGACATATATCCTCCTTTACGGCAGCAAATGTTGGACGGTCTACTCAAAGTTGAAGAAGAGATTCGAGGCGACAGAGATGTGGGTCTACAGAAGGAAGCTGAGAGCATCATGGATCGAACGTGCGCGATAAGGTCTCAGAGAGATTTCAAACAAGGAGAAGGCTTGTCTTAACATCAGGAAGAGACAGCTGAAGTTTCTAGGACACGTAATGAAAAAGGAGGGTATGAAGAATCTGATACTCACAGGTCGAATAATGGGAAAGAGAGACAAAGGAAAGCAACTCATGACATACCTGGCGAACTTGAGCAAGTGGCTTACAGACCTTGGTCTGGTGAAGGTGAAAGTCGGACGAACAACTTGACATAGGCGGAAGTGGAGAGCCATGATAGGCTACATCTTGAAAGTACACGGCAAATAAAAAGTATCATGCAAGTACCGAAGTTTAACTATATTGCATGTTTTTGGTTTTTGTTGATTTTGTTAAATGTCACATCGGTCTCGAAGGGTTATTTAATGCCGAAATCTAAATATTTTACACGATTTTATAGCCTCGGCTATATATATTTAAAAGTATTACAAAAATTTTGGAAAATCTAGGCGAGTGGGAGATAGTTGAATTAAATTAGATTAAGAATACAACGTAAATGCCTTTTTATATAATTTTCGTATCTATCCAGTAATCTTAAAATTTAAAATATTTTAAGCATTCTATATTTTATTGAATTTTAAGTACTCCAGCTTATGATGCATATAATAGATTACGATGTTATAATGAAATTAATTTTATATTAAACCTTTTCGGTTAAAATCATATTGATAAAAACAAACGTAAGAAGAATGTGAAATTCAACCTAATCCAACTTGTCTCAACATTGTAATGAAAACAAGAATTATTTGAAAAAAAACTTTAAACGGTTATTTAATGTAAAAACACGAATATTTAAACAATAAACTGGAGTCGCGTTGTTTCGTTTTGTTTTTGTTTTTATTCAGTATAAATAAATGTTAACACAGATGAATAAAAAATGAGAGGTCAAGATATGTGCAAATATAACGTCAATGATCGTGAAATTGTAATTAATTCAGGTCTTAGATTGGAACGTTATTTGTCAAGTTTGCTTAGTAAAATTTATCTGTGCTACGTAGACTTTTTCCGTGTCATGTCTTCGAAAGAAATAAAATAAAATAAATAAGAAAGAATTTAATTTCGTGACGATCTAAGGAAAAAGTAATTTCCCCACTGTTGGATTTCTAAATAGAGATCGATTTTTTTTACGACTTATCAGCCATTTTGTAGGCTACTTAAAACCGAAGCATATATTTTTAATAACGATGCTGTTTGCAAGTGAATTATAACAATCTTTGGCAAATAATAAAGTTTTCAGATAAAAGTTCTACTGCTTAATCCATAGATTGGAGCAGACCTAGATTCATACTTTTCTAAATGTTATTTTCACGGAATTAAATTTAATGCACTCGACTGGAATTCGAATACGTCTCTACGATTTCTCCGTCTGGGCCGTTATTCATTACACCAAACCCAGATCAAAGTTTGCAGTACATGAAGTGGTCACCGATCTAGGTACTGAACAGGCTCGCCATTGCTCAACCTTGCTGCTCGGACTGGAACAGAGGTTTCAACGTTTTATGGCCATTAAACCCGTACTTCAATTTATCATATATATATATATATATATATATATATATATATATATATATATATATAATATATATATTGAAAATGAAGATGAAACGCGACTAAACACCACAATCCAACTTAATTTTAATAATTATTTGGATATTTCGGCTCTCGTTTTTGAAACATGAGAACTCTTATGTAAAGAAGGAATCATATTTTTAAACAAAAATATTATTTATATATATATATATATATATATATATATATATATATATATATATTGTCGTCAAGGAAAAAGAGATGCAAAACAAATACATAATCCATTAGAATCAAAGAGACAGCAAATGTACTGCAGATATCGTATCAATTGTGTGTCCAGAACCCGACATGCTAACGAATCTTCAGGTTGATTTACACTCCTCGTAGTCTAATTGTCAGAGCAAAGCTAGTGAGTCCAGTCTGCATTGCTATTTAACCCAAGATGCGTGTGATAGATTAACACTTTACCTAGAGTTTTTTTTTGTTTTTGTTTTTTTTATCTGAAAATGATCATAACATGCCTGGTCTGAATTTGGACTCATGTCACTGATTTCTTTTATCGAGTTTCTAACTCTAACACTCGTTGCCTTATCCACTAAACAGAACAAAGAACCATAATGACGATGAACAATGATTAACGGTCCTATGTAGCCCTTTAAATCAAAACCTCTCCGTAAAAAATTAATCCCAAAACTGATTTGGTTTTTTAAGGCATATCATTCTCAATAGGTTATCTAATTCCGACAAGATTTTTATTGCTGGTAATATCTTCTCCAAAAATGTATTACTGGTAATAAGGTAAAGCTGTTAATCATTTTTTTTTCTTCAAAATTCTTTACTGGTAAAAATGTATTGCTGGTATTAAAAACTATATTTACACTTTCATAGTGCTTTGATTAGGGTTAAATACTTAAATATATTTATTTTAAATATTTACCCATAGATGGGTACATAATACGTTCTACCATCCCAGTTCAGGGTTAACCTTGGAATACTAGCAATAATCTGGTTCCATGCTCCTCAAAACACCTGATCAGAGGCCTTGCTGTCTGGTGTAGTTTATCGTCATGCCCAGGACTCGGATGTAGTTTATCGTCACATGTAGCACGTCCCCAAACGGATAAAAGTGGCAAAACCTGGGTGAGTTTAGTGTTTCCGACCTAAAAATCGCATTTCGGGCTCATCACCTTAAAGTTTTTCCCTGAATTTATTTTCATGAAAGCGTCAGCTAAATGCTTCCTTTCCAAAATTTACCTAATATTTTGAATGCTGTGAACTTTTAAAAATGCCCGCGTATAACATAAAATGATTATTCTTTTTATCTTCGTCAAATGTTCATTATACTGAGAATATCGGTTATATATAAACCCGAGGGATAACAGCTGGTCACATCACTTGAACACTTCCAACAACAAAAGAATAACAACAACAATCGATGTCACGTGTGAATGGAACAGAAAATAATGATGTTAGCTTTCCACATTACCTAAAATGAATGATTAGTAACTTATCAATATTAGAAAGGTCCATGACAAGGGAAATTAAAATTTCTACCTTCTTCAAATGGCATGTAGTATCTTCTCCTTTATGGCAGTGGACAATCTTCTCAAAGATGAAGAAAAATATGACGAAACAGAAATGTGGTTCTACAGAAGGATGATGAGAATACTATAGATTGGGCATGTGAGTGGCGATAATGTTTTAGCGACAATGGCAACGAAATGGACTCTTATAATCAAATTGAGGAAGAGACAATTTGCACGAAATGAGGAAGGACGGATTGGAAAATTTGATACTCACGTGACTAAAGATAGGATAGATGGAGGGAGGCAGTGCTCATCCTACATGGCGAATATGAGTGAACAAATATCGGACAGATTTTGGGAGAGATGACTAAAATTCACAAGTTATTAAAAGCTCCAAGGGGCAGGGAATCATTGTGATCGCCAACTTCTTGAAGGACACGGTACATAGAAGAATACGTATTTCTTGAAAGATTCTTTGAAAAAAAACTATTTTATCAGTACCAACCGACAGTAACGTTAACTGTTCGATCAATGACTGATGAATCTTTTCTGTAGGGAAGCGGTTATTTTTTTTTCCATTAACCGTTATTATAATAATTTCAATTATTTCTCAATTGTTTCATTGATTCCCAATGTCATTTTTTGACGTTCATTAAATATATTCATCTCAATACTGAGTTTTTCTATAAACAGTCTAAATATAATATTGACCAGTCTTCCAATATATTGATTTACTAAAGATAACTTAATTCTTACATAAGGCCGACTATAAAGTACCCCTCCCGTGAGGATCGATCTCTGTTGAAACTTGACTAATGCATGGAATAATAATGCAACACAAAATGTACTTAGAACAAAATGTATTGAAACAAGAAAGTGTACACAATATTTACATATAGTCTTTTGTATATTCCTGGTAAGACCGTTTCTGGAGAATGTGTTGACTGAGTCGCAGTCGGGCAGAGTCTCTGGTTGAATCTCTTGATTCCTCTCTGTCTCTACCCGGTACCAACCATATTTATATGGTCGGTACTCCACTATGCAAATTAGGTGGATCCTACCACAACAATCTCACTACACAGTCGTAATTGATCTAACCTGACAAGGTTTTTATCTCTTACAAGACGTCGAATTGCCCAACGATTTAATAAGCGTATCATAGATGTAGCAAAAGGCCGAAAGTATGATGCACCCAGAGAGGATCAAACTCAGTTCGTTGTTGTATTTGATTCAGCAAGACAAGCTATCTAATCATTACACCACCTTGAAGCGCTATAATTCTCCATTATAAATATAGCTTATTGATTAGTTTTTAAAGGTTTATCAATCTTTTGCGGGTTATTTAAAACCAGAAATTATTTTTAGATTGGAAGAATTTGGGTAGGAATAATAAGAATTTGCCTATTGAAGTCATGCTAATTAACCCATATCTTGGTTTATACATTTGTTATAGAGGGGGAAACCATTCCGTTATCTCTCATAATCATAGCAGCTACGTTAGAACATATTCATCACATGATAATGGGACATGCACCGGATGTTTCCAGCAAATCGTAAACGGGAGGCAGCATTTTAAAAGTGAAAGAGGAGAATGACTACTACTAGATAAAGACAATATTAAATATATTCTGGGATGGTGACTACAATCTGAATGAATTCCTCTGGAGAAAATAAAAAGGAAGATATTTAATATAACCGGCATAATAGTATATGTTCCACTGTCACAAATCACGTTAGAAGAAATCGATAAATTTAACGACACACTAGATAATGACAAAAACCAGTACAGATTGCAAGATAAAATTAGCATCATGGAGGACCTATATGCAAAGTTAGTAAAAGAATAGAATAGAGAAATAGTCAGCAAATAAGGACTTGAATAACACAAAGAAAAGCGATAATAATTGTTCCATTGGGGTAGAGTGAACGAATAAGTAATAGCCTGTTTACAGGAACACCCAGGTAAGTAATAGCACCTATTTGCAGGAACACTCAAGGACAGAAAGAACAAAAGAACTGTAAGTAAAAGATCATTTCTAGACGTTAAACTAATCATCTTCCTGTCATACTAAACGAAAGAATAAATTTACAGAAAATAAATTAACCTAAATAAACGCCTAAATTATAATACAACTGTTTTCAGCGCGATTCACGTAGCCAACAGTCATATGCTAATATCCAAAAAGCAAATATAAAAGCTTAGGCATTTCGAATGTAAAAAAATAATGTGAAACCTGCAAAAGAGATATCACATGGGAAGTTAATTCTTGACAATCTGTTCAAAAAGAGGAACATACATTTTTCTAGTCAATGTTCACTCAATCAGCTACTCAATGGTAGAGTGATACAGTGAGTGTTCTAAGGGCGGTAAAGTATGTGGTCAGAAGTACAAATTATGAGGATATGAGGAGTAGTTATCGGTTGACCCTGGACTAAAAGAGGTTATGTTTATAGTGCTCACAGAAGCACCCTCTCGGGAGTCTGTTTCACAAAGTAACACTTCTGCAGAAGAAGCTACCTGCGTAAAGTTCACTCTTTACCAGAGGAATACGAAAGCGCTGGGGATTATTTGTAATCGTTAATATATTGCATAGCAGGTCGTAACTTGTGAAATTAATTGTTTCTGAATGATGTATGTTCGTAAAAAGTGGAAGTAAGTGCAGATTATGGGGATATGTAGAATAGACAACGATTAACCTAAATACTTGAACAGATTATGGTATTAGTGATCGATGAAGCATCCTTTGGGGAGTCTGTTACATAAAGTAGCTGTTCCTGGAAATAAGTTGATTGGATTTTACTAAATGAAATACAAAGAGTATGAAAATGATTTGACTGTGTACGTTGCATGTTGTGTCCTAGCCGTAATGATTCGAACTGACAGAATTATATATATATAGCTTCTTTTGAATATATGTAATGGAAACAGCCATCGAGTAGCGATGAATAAGACTGCAGGGTTAAAAATGATTCATCGCTCACATGGCCGCTATTTCTCTTTTGAAATGTGTCAAACCTGGATGTTTATGATTAAGAATCAACATCCCCGATATGGGAGATATATTCCCTGATTCTCTGATCTGACCTTTGTGGAGATAGCGTATGACAAAGAGCTGTTTAGCACGTTCTGGAGCGGCAGAAAGACCTGACCATTTCCCGCTACCTTTAGAAATGGACAGAGTATGTAACAACGAGAAAGTTTTCAAAAGCTAATAAATACTAGGAATGATCTGCTTAGAGTCTAAATGATGCTTTTGAAAGTTCTGGGATTCATAATAAGGAAAGACCAGAACTAACACTCACAGTACAAACCTAAAGCAAATGAGACCTCTGGAATGTCAGCCACTAATGTAGTTAACATTTCTGAACAATGACATATAGTGATAGTATATCATCAGATATTATTTAAATAAATAAAATAATGCTTCCATTATTCGGGCTATTGTTCTCATCATTCTCATATATATTGTCACAGTGGCAACTTTTTGTAGCTCATATGACAATTTTTTGTTATTATTGCTTTTCACTCGCACTCTGTATTACCGGTTCCAATATTGAATTCATGTCTATGCTTGATCGTCTCAGGAGTTTTTGTGGCCTAGCATATGCGCTGTTTCCTTACATTTTCGTATCTTCCAGTGAGGTTCTTTATCTATTATGTCAATCATGTCGCACGAAGAGGTTTCTCGCTTTTCCCTCAGTTTATGGTCAGCCACCACTGATTTTTCTATGTCCCCTCGTGTTATAGATTTACGGTGTTCCTGCAGTCTTATCTTAAGTAGCTTGTTTCTCCTTTATATTTTCTAACTATATTTCTCGACGGGATTGCGTACATACAGTCCTTAATCATGTTCTCATCTATGTAACGTCTTTCTTGGAAGAAGTGTTTGCGAAGTGTTGAAACACTTTCGAAGGTCGTCCTAATGTTATATGGACGACGGAGCTGTTGCATTTTTTCCGATAATCCTTTTACAAAGGTTATGCAGACCGAAGCTGTTTTTTGAGTGTTGTTCTCCTCTTGTACAATTCTATCCCAGTTTGTGGTAGCTGGTGTCATGTATTCATGGCAGTTATTACGTTTTAGGGAACTGCTTATACTGCCCATTTATTTTTCATATATCTCTGGGTCGAAAATATTGAAAGTCATGGAGGTCCCAGATTATCTGCGTCCTGAAAGATGCCGTAATATAAGATGTAATTTCTCAGGGCTACTGTAACCAAACTTAATTTGACATTGCCTAAGACACAAATTGTTATTTATTTATATTCAATCTTATATTACTCTACACCAGTGTTTCTCAACCATTTTCAATTCAGGGAGCGCTTGTTGAATAATTAAAACTCCGAGGGCGCCCTTTAAATATTAATAAGGAAGAATAAGTTATGAAATTTAGAATTAATAAAGCCGTCTCCTGAAATAACAATTCCTTTTATGACATTACATCATATATTTAAGCGGTATAGTTTTTCATTTAAAGAATCTGCTGTTTTTTTTGTTTTTTTTTTTTGGTTTTGGTTTTAGAGAGACGGATGATGAGTGATTTGAATCCGTCGAGGAAGGCAAAAGGGAAAGGATTATCCACTCCTTAAAAATTAAGGAATCTTGAATCCAGTTTAAAATATCAAATAACATAAGCTTGTTTTATAAAAATAAAGATTTTTAGATATAAAAATAAATTATAAATTACTCTTCTGTTAACTTGGGGCGCACCTTGCTAAATTGCAGGCTGCATTAGTGCGGCATGAGACACTGGTTGAAATATACTGCTCTACATAAAAACTAATGAGTCTTTTCAGACAGTCGTATAACTGGTTCTGTTTATACGAATATGCACTATATATTAAGCCCAATAATAAATCCCTCTAGACTAAAAGTGTTTGCTGTGTGAGAAGAAAGAGGAAAAGCTAAGAGGGAGAGTTTACTGATCTGGGAAGTGTAGGAAAGATAACAATTAACAAAAGAATTGACATGGTTAAGATGGTAATAGTGTGGCAAATGTTGGAAAGATAACACGTAAACATAGACTTGACCTGGTTAAGATGGTACTGGTCTGGGAGGTGTTGCAAATATAACAATTAACCATAGAATTGACTTGGTTAAAACGGTACTGGTCTGGGAAGTGTTAGAAAGATAACTATTAAGCATTAACTTGACCTGATTAAGATGATATTTGTCTGGGAAGTGTTGGAAAGATAACGATTAGCCATAGACTTGACATGGTTAAGATTGTACTGGTCTGGGAAGTATCCTTTTGGAAACTCGTTCGAGTTTAGAAGCTGTTATACTGAAACTTACTTCTAACTAATGGAATGCGAAGGGAATGAGGCTGGTTCGCTGCGCGGAATGGCTGGACTTAACTGTCAATGTTAGAGCTTGTCTGAGCTAAGGAATATAAATCCATTTTCATTGCAAACAGCAAAATAGTAGGGAGTGGTTTTAAGATTTCGTCTGTGAGAGAATGGTTGTAGTTTGGAAAATAATTAATTCCTCACAAGGCCGCGTTATCGCTTCTGGACTCTATTAAGTCTGGCTGTTTCGCGTAGAAGCCAAGAGATGTTAAAGCCATCTTTTTTTCAAAAAGGTTATGGATTTTTTTATTTAATGATGCTGTTTTCGTTTAGTAATTCTTGTACTTATTCTTATAATTGATCCGTTGAGCAATGCACAAACGCCGTTCTCAAAGTCGAATGCACTTAACTCTTTCGAAAGCCTCTTGCCCCTTCCTACAATCAGCTCCTCTTAGAGAAGGTTCGCATTTTTATCCTTAGTGATTCGACAAGGGAAACACAAGGCAGGATTATTAATTAAGCAAACGTGAAGCTTCAAAACGAATATTTTTCGTATAATTAAGTGAGGGCAAAATTAATCATTATTGACTGATGTTCGGTAAGAAGCCAGTTTGAATTAAAATGTTCGTAATATTCACAATGCCATGCTTATAATTATGCATAATTATGACAAACATCCTTATCAATGGAATAAAATATGAGAACGACAATTGCAAATATGATTATTTATATTATTTTGTTTCATTTTCACAACAGAAAAACGATGATAAGGTGACAGCAAGTATGATGTAAATTTCTATGCTTATTTCGTCCTGGATATGATGATTAACTACATCTGGTTTGTAGATCATGGAACCACAACTTAATAGCTCTTGTTCCCAGATTCTCTCTGATCCGAGCTATGAGTAAATTGTTAACCCCTAAACTGGGATCAAAACTTTATGAAAAGACAAAAAATACGTTTTTGTAGTTAGGATACAAGCATTAAATTTTTTATAATAAAAAAAATAATTATCAGCAATACAGTACTGTGAAAAGAATTACCAAAGCTCCTAAGAAAGTTAAATTTTGGCTTGAAATGACCCATAAATAGTTAATATGACGTTAAACAAACAAAACCAAATCAAACCTATTGTTCACTAATTACAATATTCGGACTATTGTCCTCATCTTTGTCGCCATATTTATTACAGCGTTTCGGCCGTTGTACGCTCCGGCCTTCTTCAGGGGGCTGGAATGTCGAACTGAACCCTTTATTTCGCTTACTGGGGTAGACTGTTCTAGTTCCACGTGCCATGTCTAATGGATGTCAGTTACCAGTTATCTCCTGCTTAATTTCCTCTCCAAGGACACATGGCACAGTGTATTAAGGCGTTGGTTAGATCCAGTGACAGGACCCAAAGAGTGTGAGTTCAATACCCTGTTAAGGCAGTGGACAACTTGGAGAAGGGAATTAATAGGCGATAGCTGATAACTGATATTTGGGGTCGAGCCACCGGATATCTCAAATATCGACCATTTTCCATAGTATACTTTGTTATTGTTGTTCATGATTCTGCTTTTTCACATGCCTAATCGCTTTCTCTGGTGGTCAAATGAGAATCTGGTATCCACAAATTTAGTCTCTATTCTTGTGGCTCCCATAGAACTGACTTCCAACAACAACAAAACACCTAACTAAAATTTAAAATAATGACGTAATCAAAATATTAACTGTTATGGATTCCGAGATGAAATTCTGTCTCCAATGAATGACAAACGCAGGAATGGAATATAACAAATAAAATATTTACGCAATAATACAATTGGTAATACGGTTAGTAAATCCAGAAACGTGGTTAGTAGCAATAATAATATATATACACAGTCTGTTAAATCCAGTCTCGAAGTAGGACTTCCTTAGAGTCTACGTGCTTGTAACTGTGACTTCTACAAGCGGTTACCTCACACTATTACTCTACCTCCAACTCAATCACAATCTCAATCTCTCTACTCTGACTGACTCTGGGTATTTAACGGCAGCAGTCCACGTACACACTGGTAGAGTCCACTAATATGAAAAAGGGGTGGACCCCATAACATTAACTTTCCACATTTTAAACAAAAGGATTGCAAGGAAAATCCCATCACTAGTAAAAAAGGGTAACAGAAGAAAGCACTTAAAAAAAAAAATTAAAAATTTCAACTAAGAGTAAAGTTTTACGATCAATGAAAGCCGAGTGTTTCCTTTATGGAAACAGCTAATTTCACCATTCTTTTTCTTCTATGTACCGTGTCTCTTCAGGAAGTTAGCGATCATGACTCTTCATAACTCCCTGTCTTTTATAGTTCTAAATAATTGTTACCTTTTTTCCATCTCTCCCAAACCCTGATCCGCTATCCATTCGCTCACGCTTGGCAGGTTGGTTGTGCGTTGATTTCCTCTAGCCTCCTTACCTTGAAACTAAAGTGTGAATATCTGATATAATAGAATATGCGTACACCTATGTTCCCCCTCACTGGGATATGTTTGGCTGGTGTCCGTCATAAATACCGACGGACGTGTAGGAGAGTCAAGAGCCTTAGTCTGAGAGTTAAGTCTATAACGACGCCCATTGGACCACGCCATTGATCTACACTTCTTACCTGCGATTTCGATGCGTACCAGTTGATTACTGCTAGCGTATTCTACTTGGTTATAGTAGCCAAAACAACTTAGCTACTTCGATCAAATATACCCCATTCCGGGACATATATCTACCTCTCAATCAATATGTGTATCTATCTATTTGTATGTGTGAATCTATCTATCTATCTATCTATCTAACTAACTATCTATCTATCTATCTATCTATCTATCTGATATAATGGAATATGCGTACACCTGTATCCCCCTCACTGGGATATGTTTGGCTGGTGTCCGTCATAAATACCGACGGACGTGTAGGTACGAGAGTCCAGAGCCTTAGTCTGAGAGTTAAGTCTATAACGACGCCCATTGGACCACGCCATTGATCTACACTTCTTACCTGCGATTTCGATGCGTACCAGTTGATTACTGCTAGCGTATTCTACTTGGTTATAGTAGCCAAAACAACTTAGCTACTTCGATCAAATATACCCCATTCCGGGACATATATCTACCTCTCAATCAATATGTGTATCTATCTATTTGTATGTGTGAATCTATCTATCTATCTATCTGATATAATGGAATATGCGTACACCTGTGTTCCCCCTCACTGGGATATGTTTGGCTGGTGTCCGTCATAAATACCGACGGACGTGTAGGTACGAGAGTCCAGAGCCTTAGTCTGAGAGTTAAGTCTATAACGACGCCCATTGGACTACGCCATTGATCTACACTTCTTACCTGCGACTACGACGCGTACCAGTCGATTACTGCTACCGTATTCTACTTGGTTATAGTAGCCGAAACCACTTAGCTACTTCGTTCAAATATATCCCTTTCCGGGACATATCAACATCAAATGTTCCTATCCTTCTTTCTTCTTTATGCAACCCAGAATTATCAACTGTCTCATCCTGTTGTTAAGCCTATGTGTCCTTTTTGTTGCCAGTATCTCTCGAACATCGTCGTTGGTCCCATGTTATTTTCAGCGTCCTTCTGTTGTTTCAAGTTTGTTCTTCATCTCTGAAGAGATTGTAAATTACCAATACGTTTTTCTCATTTTTTTTTCTCTGATTACGATTTACTGCTACCGCTCTTGCAAATGTTTAGTTTTATCATTACATTATGTAAGGATCTGATATGTTAAAACCGCTAGGATTTTTAATCATGCTTCTACGTGTGTAATATCTAGCTCCAGCTAACAATACACTGCCATTAAGAAAAGTTAAAAACAGCTTGTCATTTTATTGTTTAAAGTTAAAAACAACACAATAACAAGTAATTTATGAGGGATTGCCTGCATCTTATTTATAAATTTGTATATGGTTCTGTTCCTTATTCATTTACCGGTAAATATTTTGTGTGGCCTTCTTTGCATTTGATTTCTGCTTAAATTCGTTGGGGCAGCCTAAGTATCAAATTATGGCAGTAGTCAAAAGATACTTCTTTTGTCCAGATTATATAATCGCGATAATCTGTGTGGGGATTATTTTCGAAACACTTCATTTTTCACAAAATGTTACGTGAGATCTTTCTCTCACCAGCCGTTAACTAAACTTTACTTTTCAAACAAATTCCACCGATACACTGTAGCAGAATACACAGTTTCTTTTTAAATCAGATGAAATGTAGATTGTTTTTAAATGTTTCTATTCACTCCCTGCAGCTGCAAACAGAAACGTATACACCACCTCAAATGCAGAATTCAAATATTTGCGCTGGCTGTAAATGTTGTAGTCGGGATGTTCTGACGTCACTACACAACTAACATCTTTCAATGATTTTAATTTTCCGCGCGTTTCAGCGCATGCGTGTGTAGTTAACTGCTTTAATATCTGGGATGTATGACGTGTAAGTCATCTCTTGCACATTTCAGTAACAAAATAAATCTTTTTTCTACTTCTTCTGCCTATGCAGCTGTCTAAATGACTCTGTGAGCTCTAACATCGTTACAAAAAATAACAAAAAAAAACCCTCTCAAAACTATCGCTTTGGCCTCGTATACACGCTGTAGAGAGAAGTGGCTTCATTGAGTAGTTGACAGGTTGACAGTTGGTCTCCAGTCGGCAAATAGGAAGAGAGGAAGAATATATGGAGGCCTATTACAGTTTGAAGCGAATTCACTCGCAAAATGGTTGATGGATGTCAGCTTCTAAAACAGGGAGACTGTGTGAAATGCCGAGTCTTGACAAGAGCATATGCAGAGAAAACGAAAATTGAAAGAAAGAAAGAAAGAAAGAAAGGAAGGAAGGAAGGAAGGAAGGAAGGAAGGAAGGAAGGAAGGAGGGAAGGAAGGAAGGAAGGAAGGAAGGGGAGGATGAGAAGAAGAAAAGATTGAGTAAACATAGATTAAAAAACGAAGAAGAGGCTATGGGATGAATAAAGAAAGAATATGTGGGGTGATGAGTAAGTGGTGAAGAGACATGATAGGAAGAGGAAAGCGTAGAAAAAAGAAGAAAAAAGAAAAGAAATGGAAAAATAAGAGAACGGAAAGTTAAAAACAAAGAGAGCGAAAAATCAATGACAAATGATAAAAAAAGACGTGGAATAAAATTGGAAATGAAAGAAAAATATTAAAAGAGGAAAGAAGAAAATAAAGAAATAAAAAAAAAACTAAAAAGAGAAGTCATGAAGCAAATGAAAGGAAGAAAGAAAGGTAAAAGAATAACAGAACAGAAATAGAAACAGAAAAAAAGAAATCTTTCGAGTAGAAAGAAAGTTAAGGACAACTGTAGAACAGAAATAGAAAAAAAAAAGAAAGAATCAAATAAAAATAAAAATTAAAAACTACAGTAGAACGGAAATAAATGAAGCCTCGAATGGAAATAAATAAATAAAAATTTAAAGAAATAACGAAAAAAAATGAAAAAAAAATATCTGAAATAAAATAAGGGGAAGAAAAAATAATATAATAAAAAACAGAGAATGAAGGGAAAAAATCCTGTGATGAAAGGGTGAATGAAGCAAAAATGAAGGAAAATATAAAAGGATAAGTAAAGAAGAATACGAGAAAAATTATGTAAGAAAAAATTATTCTCGTGTATGAAAGAAAGAGGCAACGAAAAAAGAATAAGCAGATATAATCGTCAATTAAAAATAAATAACAAAAAATGAAAAGAACGAGAGAAAGAAAAAATAAAATTTTCAATTAGTGTTAAACAGTTACGTTTTTTTATTTTATAATTTTGAACTGAACCTTTTTCTTCTTCTACCGGGATAGATTTTATAACGGCCGAAGCGTCGTGAATATAGCACTAAAGATGAGGACAATAGTCCGAAGAATGTAAATAATATAAATAAATACAATACGTCATCCCAGAAATATAGATAAATAGTGTTAAACTGTATGCCAAAAGAAAAAAAGAAGAAGAAAAAAGAAGAATATAATAATTATGGCAAAGTAAATGAATGAAAAAAAAAAAGGGCGTGAGTTGACTAAGACAGAAAGAAAAATGAAAGAAAGAAAACAAGATATGATGAACTGATTCAAAAAAATGCTTCGATTAAAGAAAAAAAGAACAATGAAAACATAATGAGTAAGCAATATAGAGAAATTACTCTTGGACTGCATTAAAAAGAAAGACAGTTATGAAGAAAGGAATCAAATATGGAAAAATAAAGTGCAAACAAATGAAAATGCAGAAAAATCGAACAGTAGAAAATAAAGATAATTAAAAAGAAAACAGAAGAAAAAGATATTTTGCTTACAAAGAAAGAAAGAAAGAAAGAAAGAAAGAAAGAAAGAAAGAAAGAAAGAAAGAAAGAAAGAAAGAAATGTGTCGGAAATAAAAAAAAAACATGAAATAAAAAACAGAAAGAAAGAACATGTCGTAAAATAAAAAGAAAGAAATAACGAACGAAAGAAAGAAAGAAAGAACATGTAAAAGAAAAAGAAAGAAAGAAAGAAAGAAAGAAAGAAAGAACGATTGAAAGAAAGAAAGAAAGAAAGAAAGAAAGAAAGAAAGAAAGAAAGAAAGAAAGAAAGAAAAAAAAGAAAAAAGAAAGAAAGAAAAAAAGAAAGAAAAAAAGAAAGAACGTGTTGTAAATTAAAAAGAAAGAAATAACGTGTCCTAAATTAAAAGCTGGGAAGAAAGAAAGAAAGAAAGAAAGAAAGAAAAAGAAAGAAAAATGTTGGAAATAAATAAAAAAAAACAGGCAATAAAGAAAGGAAATGTAAAAAAAAAGGTAAAGAAAGAAGGAAAGTACTGGAAAAATAGTGCAAAAAAGAGCAAGAAACAAAAAGAAAGACTAAATTTTTTTTTAAAGATCTGTCGTTTAATAAAAACAAGTAAATAACACATGAGATTAAGTAATGAAAAATAAAAAAAAGTAAAAGGATATCGAAGAGGGACGACGAAAGACTAAAGGAAATAATCTGTATGAAATTTTCAATTCAAGAAAAGCGGGAAACAAAAAGCAAAGCGGGAATTAGCAAATGAAAAGATCTAAAAAAACGTTTTAAAAATACAAAAATAAACGCAGAAAACTGAAAATGGAATGGAATAAAACGTAACAAATAAAGGAATGAAACTAAGAAAAAATTCTTTAAAAATCGTAAAAACATTTGACCTGAAATTTGTTCACTGTTTAATAATTAAATAAAATCATCCCCTTTTGCAACGGAATTTCCTAAAACAAAAAGCGTTTGCGATTAACTTTTTTTTTTTTTTGTTAAAAACAAAACGTCTTTTCTTTTTATTCCTTTTAGAATATTCTTCTTCGCTTTTGTTGCAGTCTTTTATTCCAAAACGTTTGAAAAATTAATCCGCTTACATTATCTGTTTGGGTAAAAGTGTTCTTTTAAAACATTTTACAATATATTGCAATCTTGGAAAATATCTTGCCTTAAAATTGCTCTAGATCATGACGATCAAAACTTGGTAAACGTCTAATCAACTGTTTTTGAAAATAGATTTCGTTGTTTAAATGACGAACAGTTTTATACACAACAAATCGTTCAAGCAGAAAAACGGATTCTTAGTGCATAAAATGGAAAGGTCGTCTTCATTAAAATATAGAATTTACACTGTTCGATTTGAATGTATTACGCTTACATTATGAGTCATAAATAATTTCCATTTTTTGCTTATTAAATATATATTCTTAAAAAAAAAGGTACAATTATATTTTATCCAATTAAACATTCACCATTGCAGGGAGACTTTGTTCTTTACTTTCTATATGACCATGTTCTTTCAGGACGTAGGCGATCATGGCTCCCCATCTCCCTCTATCCCTTGCAGCTCCCAACAAGTTCCTTCTCTTTGCCACCTCCCAGAGACCACGTTCTGTCATCCACTTGCTTAAGGCCGCTAGGTATGTCATGCGTTGTTTTCCCTTGTCTGTCTTATCGACCCGTGAGTATCAAATTCTCTAGGCCCTCCTTTCTCATTACGTGTCCCAAAAACTTCAGCTGCCTCTTCCTGATGTTAAGTGTAAGCCTCCTCCTTGTTTGCAACCTCTCTAAAAACTCATCGTTGCTCACACGCTCGGTCCATAATACCCTTAACATCCATCTGTAGAATCACACCCACCTCACCTCTAGTCTCTTCCTCATCTTTGAGGAAATCGTCCAACATTGTCTGCCGTAAAAAGCACAGATGTCACGTAACAGCTGAGTATTATTTTCCACGTTACCAAAGAAATCCTCTTGTATGGCAATACTCTGCCCAGTTTTTGGAATGCGTCTTTAGCCATCGCAATATATCTATGGATCTCAGTGTCGCATTTACCGTCCTTTGTCAAGATGCTTCCCAGATATTTAAACTTCCGTGTTTGAGTGATTCTAGTGTTCCCGACCTGCAAATCGCATTTCGGGCTCATCCTTTTACTGATGACCATTCATTCTGTCTTCTTGTACTTTATGTTTAGTCCCTTCTTCACACTCTTCGTCGCCATCTTCTGTAGGAGGTTTTGTAATTTCTTTTCCTTGTCTACTATCAGTAATGTGTCATCTGCATATCTTATGTTGTGAAGATTGTAGCCGGCAATGCTAAGTCTCTGTAGCGTGTTCAATTCACTCAAAATTGCCTCGCTGTATAGGTTGAACAGTTCCGGTGAGAAGACGAATCTTTGCTGTACTAATTCTACTGGTGACATCACTTCTATTCCTTTTGTGTAAAATACGGCATATTTTGATGTCAAGAAATTCGCGACGAACTCTTGATAATGACACTAAGACACAAGGGATAAATGATAGTGAAAGAGGATGAGAAAATTTAGTATGGAGAAATGACAAAGAAAAAACAGTTTTCAGAAAGATAGAAAACTGATATTGCGTTTAAATCTTTGAAGAATTTTGGTGGAAGGGAAGCTTGAATCTGGAAGGGAGTTCGATAGACGAGAAGTGCGAGAAAGGGAATAGAAATTACGGCTAATTATGCAGCAAAGTGATGAGACCTAGGTTCCAAGTAGGAGAGCTCATTAGAACAATTGTCAGGAATATATTTATAGAAAACACAGAAGGAAGTCATGTCATGGAGGTGCAAAATTCGAGATGCCAGGTCAGGATCGATAACATTACAGACCCTTCATTGGATTTTATCAACAGTCTCTAGATATCGAGCAAGAGCACCAGAACAGATATGGCAGCAATACTGAATGGTCTGTCGAATTGTAGATTTTATAGGTGCAACATGGATTCTTAAGCGAATACATCGTCTGGCATGTCACAGGGAATCAATTTTCCTATCACCATGCATAATAATTGATTCTATACAATCATTCCGCTTCATCTCTATTGAAAATTTGAAACAAAGATGGCACAATGACTAGAAGTTAGAATCGGCCATGTTGATGGAAGGCGAACATTTATCTCTATGATGATTAAAAAATAATAATTTTCTTTGTGGAGGCGTTATAATTAACAAGCCATTTCTTGGTCCAGTTAACAACTGATTGTCGTATTTATTGCGCTTAATATTAAGGTAGGAGTAAATAGTTGTATAATCATTGTAAATAGAGATTTGGAAACAGATGACATCGAGAAGATCTTTTTCGCCATCAAAGCGTTTTGTAGCGATCGTTGAATGTTGTGTAACGTCAGTTCAATATGGCGGGTGGAAGGGGGGAACAGTTCACTCAAAGACAACATTTTCATTTCCAGTTTTAAGGATGTAAATGAATAATAGCCTTACGACCACATCATACCCACAGAACATTTCCTTTCTTCCAAGGAGCTCACATTTTGTGATCGATTGTAAAAATAAAATATAGCCTTTTTCAATCAACTTCTTTCGAGTTGAACAATGTTGCATAGAACCCACGTTTCCTCACCTGTTATTAACTATTTAAGGAACCGTTCGTTACGAAGATGTTTTTGTTATTGCAATTGATTTCCAACAAAGAAAATTACAATTTATGCCTCAACAAGATTTTTATTATAGAAACTTTATTTTCAGAGGATACCTGTATTTGAGTAGACGTTCCGTTTAGTTTTTTTTCACATTTTCTTATAAAAAAATATGTCGAATTAAAAACTTAAATCGATTGTATCATTAAAAATTTCTTTGTTAACGTTTCGGATATCGAAACAAAATAGATATTGGTTTCGATAAAAATCTGGACGATTAAATGGGCATTACGGAAAAGAGAAACCTTACTTTACAGTTAAGCTCTCTGTAGCCAAGTTGTCAAAGCAAGCCGGATCTTGCGGTGGTTTCTCCTGGAAAGAAGGACACATGTTCGAATCATGTTTTCTTTATCCACATTTCTCAAGCACAACTATCCACTAAATATAACATTCAAAGTCATAAGAATATGTGACATTAAAAAATGAAGCACATTGCTTTAAAAAAAATATATATATATATATATATATATATAAAAGAATAATTCCAGTTTTTTCTGGAAATTTCTAATGGTAGCGGTCGATTACTTCGTTATTCTATCATGAACATAGTTATTCTTCTTCTGATTATTATTATTATTATTATTATTATTATTATTATTATTTGTGCATGTTATGTTTTTTGTTCTGTGTCATTATTAATATTTTATTTCCATTGATTTCTGGTGTGTACACATTACTTTCTGGGTCCCACCCAGAGACCTTAGTTTAGAAATGGCATCATGACATTTTCCACTGCAATATGTATGTATATATATATATATATATATATATATATATATATATATATATATATATATATATATATATGTATATATATATATATATATATATATATCCTTTGTAAAAGTGTGGGCTGTGGTTCTTCTTCTTAATATTATTACTACTACTACTACTACTACTACTACTACTACTAAAATATCCTACATGTTATGTATCGGCTTTTTCAAAGTAATCATATCTCAAAAGATTTCGAAGTGTTGTTTTGCTCTTTTCCAGTGGTTATTCAGATTTACGACATGTCATTATTTACATGCGGACTATTATCCTCATCTTTGCTGTTGTTATCACAACGTTTCTGTCGTTGTGTTCCCCGGACTTATTTTGGGCCAGTATATATTTCAGAATCACATACCGAGGGATAATGAATGCCATAAAACAAGAGAAGTTTGTGATTTCTTGTTGTTTCCACTTAATTGAATAAAATCAAAAACCAGATTTTAACAAAAAGCTCAAATGGACATAGCTTTTCACAAATTATGATTCTTAGAGTTCAGACAAAAAGTTCCCTACGCGATACACACATGAGTGATCATATCTGTTTCGATTAATGACTAAACAGAAGATTTTCCTGCAGTAGATTGCCGTTTTTTATGCGGTAAATTGGTTGCCAACCAAGGCTAGAGGATCCAGTCTGACCTGCTATTCAACCCATAGGAGAATAGATGTCTTCATACATTTCCCAAGGGTGTTTGCATCTAAGTGAATTTATCGAGACCGACAGGAATAATTGATAACGTTTACTAGCAAATGTTTCCAAGCATTTTACATAGATTTGAGCAACGTTTATACTGAGATGATGAACAAGTCATTGCAAATGATTCCCTTCCCTTTCAGCTACATCATGTAAATAATTCAATCATTTAAACGTCATACAGAATACGCGCTTGGGCGATCATGTCTCTCGATTCATGACTGACTAGACAGAAGATGTTACCGTTGGATTTAGCCATAAATTGGTTGACAACCAAGGGCATAGGATACATAGCTCGGGGATAAGAGATGGATTCGTACTTTCCAAAGGATATTTGCACGTAAATGAATATAAGGACCTCGACTGGGATTCGAAATCGGACATCTGATTTCTCATTAGGAGCCGTTAACCATTACACCACAACTTTTGGGAAATGGTGTAGCATTATTTTGTTGATTATTATTATTATCATTTGGTATATTATGTTTCCTGATTTGTATTCTGTAGAGCCAGGTCCAAAGTATGGTTCTTAGGTCATATAGAATTGTTACTTAATTGATAGTATATTTCTTAGTATATGTGATGTTTCTAGTTGTGCAACTTGTATGTTGATGTTATCTGGGACACTGTTAATAAAGTTGCCCATTCCTTTTTTTCGCGAGGCCCAGTGCTCCGATTACTATTGGTACAGTCTCAGTCTTCATTCTCCACATCCTGTTTATCTCGATCTCCCGGTTTTTTTAGTTCTAATTTTTCGATAATTTTCATGGAGGTGTTTCTCTCAGATGCTACTGTTACGTCAATAAGCATAAACTTTCTTGATTTCTTGTCTTTTATGTTAATATCAGGTCTGTTGGCTTTTATTTCCATGTCAGTTTGAATTGGCATGTACCAGAGAATATTTACATCATTATTTTGGATAACAATGTCTGGTTGGTGCTCATACCATCTCTCAGTGGTTTCGATTTTGTGCTTTTTACATATATTTCAGTGCGCATATATCGCTACATTGTTATTTCTGTGGGTATTATTATTATTATTATTATTTCGTTTGATTTCTGGTGTGTACACACTTCGATCCGGGTCACGCTCAGAGACCTAAGGTTAGAAATGGCATCATGATATTTTCCACTGACACAAAAAAAAATACATAGATAAAGGTCTTCGTAAGGTGTGGGCTGTACTCGCGAGAACAATTTCTTTTGTATTTCTTTAAGGCATGGGCTTCCAGGAATCCCTTCATTTAATCTACTGGAATCTTTTCCAACCAATCCGAGGGTTCTAACTACAACAGTTTATAGCTGATGTTCCCATATGCCACATTTTATTATTATTATTATTATTATTATTATTATTATTATTATTTCTAGACATACTTAGTTGCACCTTGATAAAATCCATTGCTAATTCTTTTACCTGATAACTAGGGTAAAGCTAGTTTTTTCTCTTATGATTTTATTAAGCATATTCCATAGAGATTTGTTTCGCTGACTAGGCGAATAGTGTTCAGGGTCACAGTCTTTTGTATCGCAAATTGTGAGTTGTTTTCTGCGATTTTCTTAATGTATAAATAACAATTATTTATAATCATTGCTAATACACCTGCTATTATTTAGAAGAGTGGTCTTGTTTAAACGTCACATTCTTTGAATTTCAATTGCATGATCATTACAATTTAAAGGTTAGTAAACTTCTAAAACAGAAATGCTTTTTAATCGACGGAATGGCCATATCAATGAGAAAGCATTGATGGTGTCAGAATGTCTTGTCTAGTTATGTTTAGATTTTTGCTTGTATAATGTTGTTTTACCTGATCTCCTAGGGCATAGTAACCCTCTCTTTTGGTGGTTGGTTGCTATAACATTTATCCTTTTATAATGTTGGCATATCTTCCCATGCACAGTTTTCACTATACTTCCATGTCTATATTTAAATTCACTAGGGATAGGTTAGAACATCCTGATGTTAGATAGTTAATACTTTTATCAACGTGTGTAAGAAAACAAAATTTTGGGACTGTCCAATTCATTTAAGTATGTGCCTGGAAGTATGATGTTTGAAGGTTTTGATCTTGAGCAGCCAGGAATAATCCCTCTGTTTCTAGTTTCGACGCAGATTGAAAAAAAACCGCTGATGGCTTAAATTTATGTCAACTTCAATGCTAGGAATGTCTACCGTTTTGTGAAGAGGTATCTTCCATTATTTTTTTTTTTTTTTTTTGGTGGCATCATAGATATATAACTACGGTATTTTACAAAATATACAAACGCACATGAAAGATAAGAGAAAAAACGTAAATATATTTCATACATGCTAATACGTTCAGCTTTGTATTATCCTAATTCTCTTCAGGCATCAAATGAAAAAAACATTCTAGAGATATCTAGTCTTCATTCGTGCAAATGGATTTTTTTTAGCGAACTGTTTTAATTTGTTTTCTTTTGTTTTTTATATTTGTTTATGGATAGTGTTTGTTTTTACCTTTCAATTATATGGAAAATTATGATATGTAACTTGGCAAGTTTTCAATTGGAGAATTCTTCATTTGTAGAATCGCAACAGAAACCGAAAAACTGATTGATAGTGAGAAAGAGAAAATTGTTCGTGATTATTTAAATTTGATAACATTTTCTAGCCAAAAGACATTTTCCTTCAAGTACGTTCGCTATATAAAGAAAGACACCGGAATATTGCATAAAAATAATATATATACATTTAATTGTGAGAATTCAATCATGCTGTATATTTTTTGCTTGTTACACTCAACATAAAATATTCGGTCAATTTCGTTCTATAATCGATATTACAACACAACACATTTTGCGTCAGCAAAAAGAACGAAACTTTAATTGTATCTAAGTGGAAATGTATATAGTTAAAATTGAAATAGTTATTTTAATATATATATATATATATATTTGATATATATATATATATATATATATATATATATATATATATATATATATATATATATATATGATATATATATATATATATATATATATATATATATATATATATATATCATCAGAGAGATGTGTCCGAATTCCAGTAGAGTAAATTACATTCACTTACGTGCTAATACCCTTAGGAAATGTATTAATCCTCTATCGCTAAATAGCAGGACAGACTGGGTTCTATAGCCTTGGATGACCGCTGATATAGGAGAAGGAAAACTCTGAATTCAAAACTTGTAGAGGGTATTTTGGTGACCTTAAGGCACGTAGTTCTCCAGGTCTCTGTATTCCGCCCTTCAAAATGTGTGGTTGGATCTGCACAAAGCTTTCTCATTATAATCAAATCATATGTGCTGGTTTCTGGGCTGTCGGTTCCATCGAAGACTATAGAACCCGGTCTGTCCTGATATTTAGCCATAGTTGGAAGGACAAGTAGAAGATTAATACCTTTCCCAATGGCATTAGCACGGAAGTGAATGTAATGGATTCGACTGGAATTCAATATATATATATATATATATATATATATATATATATATATATTGGGACATGACCCATCATCTCTTTTAAAAAAACAAAAAACAAAACGAGACCGTCAATTCATTGCCAAGCAGTACAGAATGATATACGTGTTCATTTAATACTATATTTAAAAAAGAAATTCCTGTTTTAAATACAGGTAACTCTTGTTTGATCCTCGATATATATATATATATATATATATATATATATATATATATATATATATATATATATATACATACTATTTACACTATTCGTTGTGAAAATTTAATTTTCAATAGTGGGTCGAAGTTGTATCGAGTCAGAAAATGATTTTTATACGGTCTCATGAGGATATGTTTCAACTTCGGATTTCTTAAGATTTATTCGTGGCCGAGCCATAGAGGAAGTTTTATGTGCTCATGCAATACATTTTGCGATAATGTGTCAAACGAATCTGGAGAGGCGGATTGCTACCCTGTTATGTTTGTAGATTAGTAAAAGTTATAAGAAAATTGGCCTCATTAAATATCAATCTATGAAAACATCGGTTGTTTTAAGATGTACATTCGGTTAAACGATTGACGAGAAATCGTTCAGGATGAGGAAAGACAGGGTAATTCTAAAACTTAAAAAAACATAGAATTCTGGACTCTCACATCGAAGGTTATATACGGGACTCTGAGCAGAATAAGTGAACATGACATTCTAAACGACGATTTGCGAATTAGAAAAATATACTCAATAATGGTGCCTCAAATCTTAAGTGATGGACAGAAGCATTAATCACTTCTCATTTCATTTTATGTTTTGAATAATGCAGATATTTTCACAGGTTCGACACCAGTGCTGAAGCATAATATTTAAATAAGACCACAACACAAAACTCCAGGGTATCTCTATCTATAAAAGGCAGAATGTGTGCGTGTGTGCTTGCGTGCGTGTGTGTTTGTGTGTCTGTGTGTGTGTGTGTTTGTGTGTGTAACGAATGCACGGCCGCAATTTTCGACGGATTTGCACCAAAATTTACATGCACATGCTCCAAGTTAGTAGGAATGCCAAGACCGACTTTGCATTTCCCAACTCCTATCGATAGTGGAAATAATCGATTTTTCATGCTTGTATAACAGTTTTCATGTAGTTTGTGGCCATTTTGTACTGGCCAGAGTGAGAGCCAATAGCTGGCTGCCACGCATAAGCACGAAGATTCTATTGGCCAGCGTGAGAGCCAACAGCTGACTGACACGAATGTTAACTAGCATGCAAAAAAATCGATAGCTGCATTCGTCACAAGTTAGAAAAATTTTAAATCTGCATCGCACTTTACTCCAATTGGCTCATTCGCTTGCTTAAACTCAACTTTGATTCTGATTCCGCAGAACTGGGTTGGGTGTGAAAAAGTATTTGTTGTTAACATTCTTTTTTCATTCGGTTTTTCCAGTTACGAGTCCTTTTTTTTTAAAGCTGATTGTTTTGTGTTCATTTTGTTTAGTTCTTTTTTCGTAACAGATTTAATGTTTAGTATAAAGCTTAGACAAAATTCGCAGTGTGAGATAGGCAAGAAGTAAGGCATGTAGCAACATCAGCACGGCAAAGGACACTCCTTTAAAGGCAAGGAAGGGCAAAAATATTTTAAGTCAAGTGATAGCGATTGTTGTATGAGTCGTACGATTTTTGAATCAAGCACCGGCAACGCCGGGCCATGCTGCCAGTGTAATCTAAAAACGTAGTATTCAACTCGCGCGAAAATAAAGTACTGAAGTCTGGCTCTGAGTTCAAATAATTGTTTAATTGGCCTACTATAATTTCCTAGTAAAACAGAAACTACAGTTAAATGCGTTGAAAAATTTTCTACAGTTAGCGGCCAACAAATTTGTTGGGGACAGCAAAGAAAACAGTTCACCTGCAATTCGAAACAATTCGAAATTTAGCGACAATAGTTTAGAACTTCCTCCGAGTCACCCGAGAACCAATAGCTCAAACAATTTACCAGTCACGTGGCAAGAAAAGAAATTTTACAAAAAAATCCCAAAAACAAAGGAGTTCATAGAAATTTGGTTTCGCAATATATAGTCTACTTTCCTTCAAGTACGTTTGCGTGAACTTATTGTCTACAAATATTTTGACTCAGGAAGTGGCTATTTTCCTTTCTGGATATTTTACGTGCAGCGTATAAGTGAACGCTTTGCCTCCGTAAGTCATTTTGTATTTTAATCTTTTTCACTAGAGAAACTACTGATCTGGTCAATTGAACGCTTTAATGAAGAAAATGTAACTCTTGACAGTGATAAAACCTGCATCCCCCTTATATTGGGAAAACTACCTTTTACGTTAAGTGTGCTTAAGGCTGCTCAGCCACAAGTAATCTTGCTTCAAAGTAAAGCTCAATTTTCTTCCACACACATCGCTGATATTTTGAACAGGAGTAAAGGTTTATTCCTAGTTTCCTCATTAGGACTGACTTTCCGGTTCATTCTAAAGTCTTCTCATTTTGTTTCTCTACCAGACGGTCCTTGTGGCTTTGTGGCATTATTGTAATGCTTCGGGGGAATTAATTTTTTTTTTTTAAATCTCTCTATCAAAATGATTATTTTTAAATGCTGAAAGAGTTACTGTTAGGTGGAAAGGGCCCTAACTCTGGCGTGCAAATGGATTTTTCACAATAACAATGCTATTGCGCACGATGCTGTACGATTTTGAGAGAACATGGTTAAGCGATGTTTTCGAAATGTAGGCTATCAATATTAATCAAGAGATTTTGTCCTGTGTGATTTCTGGTGATTTTCAAAATTGATTTCTTGAGCTTTTTCCAAAACTGAAACATACTCTGAAAAGACAAATGGTTGATATAATCCCTGATATCCAGCAACATGTGACATGTTTTCAACTTCTCGTAGAACGTGACAAGGAGAGTATATTGACTGTGGAAGCAGCCAATGTTAATCGGGTCAGCGACTTTTGCCCTCACAGGAGCATTCCGTTAATTAAATTGACCTCCTATAATGTCTACGTAACGTAATATTTCATAAAACGGAATAAATTGTCAACTTGTTAATTGTTAACTTGTTTTATATTTTAATATGGACTCTCGACTTTTCTCATCCATCTAGGTCTTTCAAATTTTGTTTTCGAAATTCATTTTATATGAAGATTCCTTGCAGTAATTTTTATTGATTCCTAGATTTCTCTTTTGATTGAATATACTTCTAAATTCACATACACATCATATTTATTTATTGATAAACTACAGTTTTATCTTTTAATAATATCTGGAGATGCTGTAGGTTATTCCATTAATTTGGATTCTTTTAAATCTTTTCTTTTATGGTAATGTTTTCATAATCAGCTTCACAGAATCTAAAGTAGCATTGATTTGAATGCATGTACTCTTGAGTTTCACTTCCACTTTTATGACTGTTACTACTAAAAATATCTTATCAAAGAACTTGCATTAATACTCTGTCAAGATTAATTATTGGCAGACCCACACTTGGCAGCGATATCAGTGCCGCAATCGAGAGGAAAGAAATTAATATCAACTTTAAGAAGAGAGAATATATGATTGTATGGAAAAGAACCAGTCCAACATGCGAATTACAAATTGGAGAGATCAAGATTAAACAAGGGAAATAACTGAAATAACAAAAAAAATGTGTTTTAAGAGAGGATGAAAAACGCGCCACTGAAATCCGAAGTCGCATTGCGATAGACAAAGATTCATTCCTAAAGCTAAGCGACGTATAAACAAAAAACAGGACAATTTTATTGGAAACAGAGTACTGTAATGTCATTTAATATCTGTACTCCTATATGGTGAACAATCTCATCACAGATGAAGCAGAAGATGTCTCAGCTACCATGGAGTGAAAACGTCACCAACGACAAAGAAAATAAAAAGAACAAGGACACTTATAACTACCATCGCAAAGTGAGCTGAATTTTCTAGCAAACATAATGAGGAAAGAGGGTTTGGAAGATTTGGCATTCACAGAACATATTAAAGGCAAACGAGACAGAGGCAGACAGCGCATAATCTATCTAACTTTGTATATCAAAGTTAGGATTCTGGTCTCCGTTGGTAGTTGCATAATTAAAAGGAAAACTTGTAGTTCCAACGAATTATTTATTGTATGGAAATATTTGTAAACGTCAGCAACTCGGTTTTTTTTTTACTTTATTTGAATTATTAAGCGTTTCTAGTTTCTTTGCATTGTTTCAATCAAATTAAAGGAATGACCAAGAAGACTGTCAACTTCTACTTGAAATATTTCCATAAAATAAATCATTCTTTGGAACTACAAGTGTTTAATTATGAGATTTGTATATAGATGGAAAATTAAGAATTAGCAGATAGATCGAAAAGACAAAATTTATTAAGAGCTACTAAGTACTGGAAGTTGTGAAGAGCCATGTTCGTTCACGTATTGAAGAAGCACGGACATAAAAGAAGAATTATTGAGAACTATGATCGTGGTTGAAGTGATTAGAAGTGAACTTCAATGTGTTTTCCATGACTGCCACGAATTTAAGTTGTTATTCATCATTAAATTGGTTCTGAGTAAAACTATTTTATGTATTTGTTGGGCAAATACACAGATTATTGTTTGTGACGTTGACATTAGGTGTTTAATAGATTTTCTGTTTTTATACAATATTTTTTATTTTAACCAAATTTTCCTCGGTTTATAAAAACAAATTGCATTAAACATATTCTCTCTCCATATTTTTCTCATAACAATTTTGAAGTTTTTTAAAGCTAGCTTTTCTTCTACTTTTTAGGTTATTTTTTCAACATAGTTTTTCTATTAATGTACTCGCTGTGAAAATTACAATATTTCTCTTGTGAGTATTATTTACATTATTCGGACTATCATCATAGATTGTTCCTCAATTGCACGTGGCCCGATGGATAAAGATCCAGTGACTAGACCCAAAGCGTTGTTAGTTCAATACCAGACCAAAGCAGTGCTGAACCAAATCTTGGAGAGATGAGTTAAAGGGAAATAGCTGAGGCATCCGGAAGAGCCATGGCATGTGGAACTAGAACAATCTACCCCGGTGGACCATATAAATGGTTCGGTACTGAAGAAGGCCGGAACTTACAACGGCCGTAACGCTGTGAATATGGCAAGGAAGATGAGGATAATAGTCCTAACAATGTAAATAATACAAGCAACAATAATGCCTCATCTCAGAGACATAGTCAGATATGTTACGTCATACGATTCGTATAATTCATGATGTGTATTATTTGAACGTATTTGTGGGAATACTGAAAGACTGCTCCGGTTTCAAAATGAATAAAAGTTGGTGACTTCTTATTCAAACCTTTTTAAATACCTCCAATCGCATGTAAAGATTTTCCTGTCGCGGTATTTAATGTTAGAGGATAAAAGAAAATCAGGAATTACTGGCTTCAGACATTGTTATTTATAATGTCTCCAAGAAAACAATATCAAAGAAGGACTTGATCTCAATATCTGAGTAAATTTTATGGAAATTCTTTTGTCATCAATGGAAGAATAAAATCCATAGACAATAGAAAGTCTGAGAGAGAATATCACTTTTGAAGTACAAGACAAATAAGAAGGAATATGGATGCAGGATTGTCGTGTGTTAGCAGAGATTTACAAATTTACTGAAGATGAGCAATCACATTATAAACAGTATACTTTGAAATCGAAACTGCTCTAAATTTTAAACTAAAATTTTTAATATATATATATATATATATTTTTATATATAATTTTATATATATATATATATATATATATAGATAGATAGATAGATAGATAGATAGATAGATAGATAGATAGATGAATGTGTGTGTTAATGAGTGATATGATGAAATGTTCGTGGACCGAAACACTTCTCAAAATTTAGCCAATCATCAAAATTGTACTTTTGATAATTGCTTAGTTGAGCCTAGAAATTCGCAAATCCTTCGATGAAACAAATATGTAACACACATACATATACACATACACGTGTGTGTATGCGTATGTATATGCGTACGCAAGTCATACAAGCAATTTCGAACATTAAATTTAAATAAATTTCAATCTGTTTCGTCTATAAATTACATTAACAGTAAGATATGAAGGAAATAATTGACATGTCATTTTCAATTCAAAATCTATTAAAGGATTTCCTTGTTTCGGAATAGTTTGCAAGGTATAAAGATATCTCTTGACAGCTTTTTTGTAATTATTTACTTTGTATCATTCTATACGCATATCTATCTCTTTATCTATTTATCTCTACAACCTGCCGATGTAAAGTGACTTCCATCCTTCTAATCAGTCTTCAGAGAGCAAATATATTACCGGAACAAAACGTTTTTGAAATTAAATAATATTTTCTTTTCTTTTTTTATTTCTAAAGCAATATATTTCATGAATAATCAAACCAAAACCGTAAATATTAATTAAACTATGTGATAATTTGGCATACATAATTCTTCATAATTTATATAATGAATTTGAAATACAGATACTATATGAATTATATTCATTATTAAAGAGTTAAATCAATCCGTTTCACGCTGAGCGATTGTCTGTCCCTGCGTTTTATTTTCTGAAGACCGCTTGCGTGAAATTTAGTGAACAGAAATTGGATATAGTCTCTTCGCGCTATTTTGGTATTATATATACTGTAAATACAAATAAAGAAAAATAGAAATCTTATCTTAGTTTACAATATACATTTTATAAGTAATACAATAATACTGAAATAACACTAATAATACATAATAATATTTTTAATAAATAATACATTTTATGAGTTATACAATTCGATGAAATGTGAAATATATGTGGGTGTGTTTGTTTGTCTATGCCTGTGTCCTTGTGTAATAATTCCAGATAAAATGCATAAAGACAAAACATCTTATCCGACGCGTAACAATAATGTCCGTATAATTATAACGGTAACAATTCTGAAGCAGGTGCATGTAATATCATTGCAAAAGCTGCTCCTCGCGCTATATTGGTAAAACTTGCAGAAAGTTTAAAAACATATCTATGAACACAAATGTGATTTTATTCATGAGAATATACCAAATACATTAGTTATACATATAAATAAATTCAACCTAAGGAATACTACACTTATAAAGAGAAACGGAAGATTCTTGTGAGTGCCGCTATGGAAACCTATAAAAATATAAATCTGCGCCCTGGATTTTTTCAAATATCTGAATTCTTGAAAGAATTACAACTTTTCCAACTGAACATGTACAAAATAAAATAAAATGTCTTGAAACAAGTATTATATACAAGAGCAAAATACTATTAGCTTTTATATTTTTACTTAAAGCCCCGCTCTTAAATATATATCGAGTTTGTTGAAATGTCAAGCAAGCAATGGAGGACTCGATGTGATTCAATTCAATGTATAATAAAAAAAAAAGTGAGTAAGTGATATTCTTGAATTTTTTGTTCATGCAAATTAATAATTAAATTATTTTACTTGGTGAATAATTGATATGTAATATAATTTAAATAGCATGAAATTATGAATTGAACCGTAATGTTTTAATTTTGTTAACACTTTCATAGTCATGCATGTTATATATATATATATATATATATATATATAATGGTTACGACTTTTTGTAACCTCATGTTCCTGTGACATAAAACGATGAAGTTTCGTGCAAAAGTAATAAAAAGACTTAAATCTGTAATTTAACATCTAATCAAAAATTGTAAGATTACATATGAAATTGTATAAAAAAAAACTAAATCAAAGGACTTTGTCTGTCATATTCAATGAAACATATATGAAAGAAAGGATTGGTGCTTAAATACACAAATTCATCATCATATATATATATATATATATATATATATATATATATATATATATATATATATATATATATATATATATATATATATATATATATATATATATATATATATATATATATATATTGTGTGTGTGTAAATATATGGTATATTCGACTTACACCTTGACATTGCCCTCCTCCATCGATCTCTTTCTCTCTCTCTCTCTCTCTCTCTCTCTCTCTCTCTCTACAGCTACATTTGTGTGCGTGTGTAATTTTAATATGCCTACACACTCTATACATCAGTGTTTCATTTTGTAGCACCACTATCTATCTATCTATCTATCTATCTATCTATCTATCTATCTATCTATCTATCTATCTATCTATCCGTGTCTGGTCACAGACGTTCAAATTAGAAATATTGAGTTCGAAACATTGATAACAACCTGGTGCAATAGAGTTATTCATATACTGTTAAATAAATATATACAAACAACCCGAAATAGACGGCGAATATATGGGAGGCTGTAAGGTCGTTTTGAACAGAGAAATCTTTTAGCATAGAAATGTTCCATATTTTACATATATCGCATTTTGCTGACTGGGGTAAATTTCAGAAATTAATGTTGCATGAACTTTCCATACGGAAAAACTATTACTCTCTGAGGAAATCAGCAGCCGATGTTTTATCCTGTAAGCTGGATTCAAAAGTTAAATAAAATTGACTGGCACAGACATAGAGAAATATGCATAACCTAAGATAATAAGATATGAAAAGCGATAAAATATATGTAGCAGCATAACAAAGCGACTTATGAAAAAAAAACAAGTTAAATTAATATGAATATATTCTCATTTATCATCTGTGGCCTTTTGTTTATGAATATGTATACATATATGAAGTCTGATTGAAAGTATATTGTATGCTGCTACGGTAACGGAATTACAAATACAGACTGAAGCCGCTTGGTACAGATTGGCCTTGATCTCTGAAGCGTATACACACTAAGTTATTACGTTCCCGCTCTTTTCCATTGTTTATAGCAGTAGGTTGAAGGAAAGTGTGTAGAATGTGGACGTTTCGCCACACTACAAACATTCGATCGGTGGCCATGGCCTGAGAAACGGTTTTTGGCGAAGACCAACATTCCCTATCTTAATAATAATGTCCCATTTGAAAGATTACAAGACGTCGATGATATTCCAAGCTAATGCGAGGAGGCAGCTGCTCGCTATCCGAAAGAAATAGTTCCAGAAAATGCCCCCATCAATGGAAACGACGTGTGTGACTTTAGAATGGAGATTAAATGCTGAACTTATATGGGTTGTAGTTTTTTTTTTTTTATAACACCAGTCCCAATAGTTTTTGATCACACTTCATATATAAAGATTGATATGACATTAGTGGTACTGATGTGTACATCTAGCTAATGTCTTACCATTCCTTGGATCGTATTTTCGGGACGTATATATGAGAAGTATTTCTGCCGCACCCCTTTTATAATAGGAATTTATTGCTAACGATTTTACTATGGAAAGAAATGCACTAAAATCATAGAAAAAGTATATTTTAATGCTTTGGGATTAATACAATCATTACTGATAGAATATGATTGCTACATGTACAATGTATACTCATGGCTTATGTTTTAATATAGCATTGAAAATCATCGAGAAATAAATTATTAGTGGAATTGATTAATGTAAGCATTACTGAGAAAATCTTGGAATTGTGCTATTTTCTAAAGAATTAATTTTTTTAACTTATTAGTCCGACAGATTTTTTAGTGGAAACTCGTTTCTCAGTAGATTCTTCATTTGTATATTAAACAGAGTTTTAATTATATTCGTCCTCTGAACCATATGTATGCATCTAAAATTATAGTCTTTTTTTATTTTCCAAATACCGTCAGCACATTGTGACCGTGTTCATAGTTGATACGATTGAGTTTTTTATTTATTTATTTAATAATAATTATTCCATTAATAATATTAATTATTATTAACAATAAAACGAAAAATCAATTTCTTCATAATTTATGTCCAGAAAGGCAACAATCATGAGAACACATTATAAATTAGATAAAATGCTTAACCGCAGTAACATATCAGTCATTTTTAACTAAACTTATATATATATATATATATATATATATATATATATATATATATATATATATATGTGTGTGTGTGTGTGTGTGTGTGTGTATGTATGTGAGTGTAAATATATATATATATATATATATATATATATATATATATATATATATATATGTGTGTGTGTATGTATGTATGTGAGTGTAAATATATATATATATATATATATATAAAATTATTGTTTATAAAAAAATTATAACATTTTTATGTTATAAAATCACTACAAAAAATATTATTTTTATAGTGATTTTATAACATACTTATGTTATAATTATTATAAAAATAATAATTATATTTGCTCTACTTTTGTATTGAGTACTCTTTTAAGAATAGTAATTGTTTGTTATTGGAATTCCTTCCGTATATACCAATTATATATATGTATATATATATATATATATATATATATATATATATATATATATATATATATATATATATATATATATATATATATATATTTATATATATATATATATATATGTACAAATATAGATAACTATACTGTTTTCGAAAAACCCTCGGATCTTTGATTTGCCAATAATCAAATCAATCTCGAGGGAAAAAAAGGTTTTTAAAAAAGAAAGAGCTAGAAACATGAAAGTCTGTCGAAAAAAATCGCACAGATACAGGTTTGAAGCCCAAAGAAAAAAAACCCGACACGAGTAAACAACTAAGTAAGAAAAGAGCTCAATACAACCGTAGAGCAGACCTAGATAAACATAGTGAGCCAGACAAACCTACCCAGGTTTCACCTAAGCAGATCGTTATTATATGTTTCACCTAAGCGGATCGTTATTATATATATATATATATATATATATATATATATATATATATATAGATATAGATAGATAGATAGATAGATAGATAGATAGATAGATAGATAAACCTAGTGAGCCAGACAAAACTACACAGGTTTCACCTAAGTGGATCGTCAGGCAAAGCTGGCTCCAGCTTTCCCAGACGATCCGCTTTAGGTGAAACATGGGTAGGTTTGTCTGATTTTTAGGTTTATATATATATATATATATATATATATATATATATATATATATATATATATATAATAAAAAAGAAAGAACGCTAAGTTATGTAATCCGGTGTTCTTATGGATATTTTTATTTTTACTTCTACAAAACAGTGCTCAGTGTAAATTTACAGTGCATTATAAATTTACTGATTTATGAATATAATATGTGTGTGTGTATGTGTGCGCACATTTAAATATTATTATATTAATATATTCTTAAGCATGATAATAGATAGATAGAACGTTAGATAGATATATAGATATTAGTAACTTCTGGCTTGCAGAGAGAAACAAGCTAATCTCGTGAGGGATATCAAACGATGCAAATTGAAAGAGAAAAATATACAACGAGATTGGTAGACAGACATGAACAAATTAAAATAATTAAATATGAAACGCGATAATAAAGCGAGATTATGACGAAATGACTTATGAAGAATGTACGTTACATTAATATGAATATATTTTCTCGTTTGTTGTTTTAAATGTCGCAATGATACAGGCACATTGTTGTGGAAAAAGACAACTGACCTTCGCTACACTAAATTTTTGTACATGGACGCTTCCATTGAATATGAGAGTAGCCGTCAGCCTAACGCAATAGTCGCAAAGAGTGTCGCACTAACTAAAATGACAGTTAACTCTAATCTCATTCAAAAGAACTCGGGATTTATACTTTCTGTCACTGAAAACGAAGCTTTAGGTTTTTGACTGAGATTCGCCAGCAGATTAATGAAAGATGAAACTGTAACAATCTTAAAAGAAAACCATAAATTCAACCAAACCGAATTCACAAAAAGGTTTCGTAAACGGTATATCAGCAGCCACCCTCACCAACACCGATCAAACTATACTACCCAGAAGATTATTTTTCTATTTATCTGTCGTATCCATCCATCGGTGTCACGATCATGGCTCTCAACTTATTCGTTCTAGCTCCCAATAAGTGTCGTCCATCTGCCACCTTCCCTAGACCTCGTTCTGTAATTTACTTGCTTAAGCCCCCCCAGGTATGTCCTGCATTGCTTTCTCTTGTCTTTCTTTCCCTCTATTAGACCTGTGAATATCAGATTCTCCATGCCCTCCTTTCTCATTACGTGTGTCAGAAATTTCATCTCCCTCTACTTGCTGCTAAGTATAAACCCCCTTCTTGTTTCCATCCTCTCCAAACCCTCACTGTTGCTCACCAGCTTGGTCCATGATATCCTTAGCATCCTTCTGTGGAACGATACCTCCATTGCCTCGAGCCTCATCTTCATCTTTGAGGAGACCGTCCAACATTCGCTGCCGTAAAGAAGGACAGATATCACGTAACAGCTCAGTACTCTTTTATTTGTTACCAAATAAATCCTCCTGTCTCGCAATACTCTGTCCAGGTTTTGGAATGCGTTCTTAGCCATCCTATTACGTCTCTGAATACAAGAAAGTTGGGGCGATACACATAATGGTAAGTGGGTAGATATTAAGAGACACGTACAACGAAAACGGGCTGGCAAAGGAGAAATGGATAAACAGATAGATACAGTCAAAGACAAAATTATTCGTACACCCATTAATTTTGAATATTTTATCAATTTCTCCTAACCTAATAACCGTATGATGCCAAGTGTTTTATAATTTAATAAGTGCAAGAACACAATAGCAACATTAAAACATAGAGGCGACTCGATGATGTTTGGAGGTTCTTTTAGCTCAAGAGACTGGATAATTAAATGTAATAAGAGGAACAATGAAATCTACAAATTTATATAAAAATTCTGGACGAAAATCTATAAATATCAGCGCAAAATCTTCATCTAGGCCGGCGATTTAATTTCCAACAAGATAATGATCCCAAACATGCTTCTAAGTCAGTGACTGCGTGGCTTCAGAAAAAATATTCTGTCATGGCCTTCAATGAGTCCTGACTTGAATCCTATGGCAGGAATTGAAAGTTCAAATAAATCGTCGGTCACCAAAAAATCATCTGGTATTCGAACGTGTCACCATTGAAGAAAGGAAAAAAAATATCTCAGAAAAAGCTTGTTCAAATTTCACCAAAAACTTTAGAAAACGATTGCAGAATAAAAATGAGAGGCTATTGACAATTAATATTGCAAATTCTTTTCATTTTTTTTCTATTTTTCGTACTGTACATTTGTCTTTTCCTATTTTACATAATTAGCCTGTCAAATTGACTGTATTTAAAGAATTGTTCATAAAATTGAGTTTTATATTCGTTTTTGTGCTTATTAGCATATAAAAAAACTGGCATCATACAGGTATTAGATTATAAGAAATGGATAAAAATATTCAAATTGATGGGTGCACAAATAATTTCGTCGTTAACTGTAGATTCACAGTTACGAGTAAACTAATTTAGAGAGAGAGAGAGAGAGAGAGAGAAGAAAATGAAAGTGAAAGTGAAATTGAATGAGATAGACGAATACGAACAAACCGAAAAAAAGAATTCGAGGCTAGTGCATGGGAAAGCAATCGAAACACGAACAGATATTGAGAGACATGAATGAACAGAATGATATGAACTGGCTAGGACAACCACACCAATATAACTCTTCAAAAAATGCTGATAATATGAATACGACTAATGTGCCGGTAGTTTTGCGAGTACCTGGGGCGATATTGACATCCCACTGGAGATGCTGAGAAGAAACACAACTCCCAGATTAGACAAGAACTAATTAAAATACATTTCTTTAGCGGAAGCCGGAGTTATAGAGAACTTTGCGATAACTCAGCAGAGAATTGCAATCTCTTACTTTCTGCGAGAGTCAGTAAATAAAACTTGCATCGTTGAGGCTGAAAAGTAAATGAAGGTTATAATGCGGAAATAAATAAAAACACGTCAGTGTCAGAAAGAATGTTCCTCCCACCGTAAAGAAACATTAAAAAGAAAAAATTTACGTGCGAAAAAATAGTGGCTACACCTCCAATGAGGTGATCGTGCTCGGTTTTTGAGGAATTACCATTTTAACATTTTTAATTAGATTTTTCTTGCAAATATTGTACATTACTCAATGAAAATAATCTTCAGAAACGAATTCTGCTAGATTATGTTGTGAATAGAACAAAAAAAAACCCCCAAAACAATAAAACGTCTAATTTATAACATCTTCTGGTTATCCATTTTAAGTTTCATAAATGCTTGGCATAAAACACATCTGCCAAATAACTGTTCAGAGGAATTTTTACGTGAAAGAATATCGCTTAGTTGTATATATATATATATATATATATATATATATATATATATATATATATATATATATGTGTGTGTGTGTGTGTGTGTGTGTGTGTGGGTGTATTCACTATTTCTGTGAAGTGCTTATTGTGTGTCTGTGTTTTTATATATATATATATATATATATATATATATATATGTGTGTGTATTATAAGTATGTATATATATATATATATATATATATATATATATATATATATAGTATATATTATTTGCAGCAAAATCCGACGCTTGACAAAAAGAAAACGAAATAGGCAATAAAAACAAAAGTTGTATATGCAGAGACCCGACAGTTTATTTAGCATCTGTTAAAGTTACATTCTACACTATTTTTTCAATGTAATCGCCACCGGCAGCGACGACCATCTCAATGGCAGTCTTCAGAGAGTCGACCGTGTTGTGGGCGTGCTTGTTGGTCTTGGCCTCGATCACGCCCCAGAAGAAATAGTCAATGAGGTTGCAGTCGGGTGAGGAGGGCGGCCACAAGTCCGGCGACTAGTGGTGAGGAACAATGTTGAGCAGCCACATCTGGGTCGTCTTGGCCTTGTGTGCAGGAACGGTGTCCTGCTGGAAGACACAGGGGCGTCCGGCAGCGATCTCGTCTACCCAGGGCTTCATTACGCTCCTCAGCACCTCCTGGTAAATTTCATCGGTGATCTCAGGCCATTTTGAAAGAAGAACGGAGGCATGACGTCCCGCTTGCTGGATATGACGCCAAGAACCATGACGGAGGAGGGGAACGTCGTATGCTTCACGACGGGAACCTCTTCGATGTCTTTGCAGATCCACCTGTCGTTTTGCCTGTTGCTCGTCTGGTCCTGGATGAAATTCTTTTCATCAGAAAAGAACCTCAGCATACCAGCAGACCCGTGCTTAAGCTCGTTCAGCAAAGCCGCCGCCTTGACCTTCCTCGACTCATTGGAGGCATTCGTGATGAACATGCAGTGAGACTTGCGGTAGGAGGAGTAAACAATGTCCCTCTTGATCGTGCGTCAGATCGTCGACTTCTGACAGCCCATGTCAGCGGCGATCTTGGCGTAGCTCTGGCTTCCATCATTGTCGAGTATCTCCTTGACGGCGGCGACGAATTCGTCGGTCCTAACGGCCGAAGAACAAACGTTGTGGGCCTTTCATTTGGCAGTAAACTCATCCTTGTTCTCACATGCCTTCCACTTCCTCCAAACGTCCATGACCATGGTGCACTTAAACCCAAACAAGGCCCTCACCTCCGCAGGCTTATTTCCGACGCGAAAAGAAACTACTACCACTACTAACGCTTCTCTGTGCTCATATTTCCAGAGGAAAACGTTGAACAAAGTCCGACAAATATTTTAAAATAATTGTGTGACGTCATTTGTTTACATTTGGATACGCATCGAGCGGATATGAATGTATGTGAGAAAATCATGGAGAATTGTAGTTTAAAAACAATAAAATCGGCCTTGCAATCCGAAATGCTCCTCTATGGCCCAATTGGTAAAAGCTCGTTAGGCTATATGACGGTTCTGTATAGGGGTTCGATTCCTATCGGAGGACGTATATTTTCTATGAAAATTTCTCGGGCATTCAGGCCAGTAAATGTTGTTAATAATGTTGATTATTTACTTAAATATTTGTATTTATAAAAAGGATGCATAAAGATAAAAATATCTTCAAAATATATATATATATATATATATATATATATATATATATATATACACTGCGTGCCAAATTAATGTCAAGATAACTTTTTCTAATATTTCAAAAACTGTCCAATCAATTAACACAAAATTTTCACACAATGTTAGCAACACTGAACTGCGCAATCACTAAAATTTTCGTACTGATCTGCGCAATGTAAACAAACTGGCGCCATATTTGTTATCAGCACGGATATTTGAGCCTGCCAAATTATTAGAAAAGTATAAGAATTTAGTGAAAACATGGATCGTAAAAGAAAACTATTACCTCAGAACTCTCAAAAAATAAATCTACCCTAGAAATTTTTAAAATGATAGGGAGGTGTCATCAAACAGTGAAAAATTCACCGCCGACCCTACACAAGTACGCAAAAGGGCAGATAAAGGCAAGCCGAGTGTTATTTCGCGTCGGCTCATGTCACGACTTAAACGAGAGGCCACGAAGAAACCTGGACTTACCAGTCAAGAGCTTTTCAGTCGTATTGGGGATCCTACTGTGTCTAAAAGTACTCGATGTCGGTATCTGAAGGAAATAGCAACAAAAGTCAAACCTGAATCGAAGCCTCCGTTGACGAGAAATCACATTCAAAATCGATTGAAATGGGCCGAGGACAATATGAAGATTGACTTCTCTAAAGTTTTGTTCACAGACGAAACTCGAGTAACACTTGATGGGCCAGATAGATGGTGCAAAGGTTGGGTAATGAACGGACAGAATCGCCATCAGTGTTTGAAACGCCAACAAGGCGGAGGAGGCATAATGATCTGGGGTGGTATTATTGGAAACACATTAGTGGGCCCAGGGAGAGTACCAGATGGCGTCAAAATGACTGCTGATGCATACATAGCGTTTATGAAGGAGCATCTCGGACCGTGAATGAAAAGGCAAAGAGTTGACTTCAGAAGGGCCATTGTTTTTTATGCAAGATAATGCTCCCTCACACGCTGCTCACAAGGCTACTGAATACTTGAAACAATTAGGCTTCGATGCACCTCGAAATATAAAGTGGCGAGCAAATTCTCCGGATTTGAACCCAATCGAAAACCATTGGAGCATCATGAAGCGAAGACTGTAAGCCAACGAACGACAATTCAGGAGCAACTCTTGACATATCCCGCGGCATTACTGCAGATGAAATCCTACAGTTAACAAATTCTATGGATCGTCGACTTTTTCAAGTAATTTCAAAACAGGGAAAGCACATTCCCTATTAATTTGTTTAAAACTGTGCCTTTGCTTGTATCTGTTATTATTTGTTTGATTATCTTATTCATTAGGTTCTTTTGATCATAAACATTCACGTTCAACATTAATAAATGTTTTGTTTTGTCAATTCTGGGAATTTTACTAAACCTTTCTAATAATTTGGCACGCTCAAATCACGGTGCTGAAAACAATTATGGCGCCAGTTTGTTTACATTACGCGGATCAGTGTTGCCAACATTGTGTGAAAATTTTGTGTGAATTGATTGGACGGTTTTTGAAATATTAGAAAAAAGTTATCTTGATAATAATTTGGCACGCAGTATATATATATATATATATATATATATATATATATATATATATATATAGCATTTACCCTAGCAAGGCGGAAAGTCACTATTACGCAAGGGGTTACAGAGGATTTGGAGCGGAGCAGACAGTAACGATAAAGAAGAGAATGAGGAGAAGGATAGTGGATAGTTCAAGGCAACTGGAGATGTCGATTGACATTACATTTGAAGAGTTGGAGATTAAAGCTATCAGGGAAACAGGAGCAGGGAAGGAAGTTCCAAAGGCGAGAGGTGCGAGACATGAAGCTATTGGACTAGAAGTGGCGACTACTTTTAACAGTTCCAACAGTGAAAGGATGAGAGCGGGGTGCCAGCCTCGTAGGATGCTTGAATTCGCGAAGTCTTGGTACCAGCAAAAACATCTCATCGTCGCAATTACCATGAAAGTATTTGTAAAAAAGACGGAGAGAGGCGACGGCACGTCTGTGAGAGATCGACTGCAGACGAGATGCCAGATCAAGGCCAATTATATTGCATATCCGTCTCTGGGTCCCGAAGCAAACAGAAGGTGCTCCAGACCATATATGGCAGCAATACTCCATGCAAGGGTGAATGGTTGATTTGTAGATTTGATAGATCTATTACGGGGAGAAACATTTCCTGGCACGGCACAGGGAGCCAACTTTCCTTGTGGGTGGATGAAGCAGTTGACTCAATGTATTTGTTCCATCTCAGGTCAGTAGACAACGTGAGACCGAGCAGCCGCAGAGAGGCGATTTCGGGAAGATGAGCGTCAGACATTCTAATGGGGGACGGGGAAGTTTCTTTGTGGTTAGTTTTGTCAATAACACTAGATTTGTTTTTGAGGCAGGAGTAAATTGTAGCGTGGTCCGCGTAGATGCCCACCTGGGAGTAAATGGCATTAGGAAGATCATTGATAAAGATATGGAACAGAGTAGGGCCTATGATGGAGCCTTGGGGAACGCATGTGTTCCTAGGATAGTAGCTGGAGGAGAATCCGTTGAGAACGACCTTCAGTTCACGGTTTGACAGAAATTACTGTATTAAGTCAAACAATCTACCTGTAATTCCATAACCCTGAAGCTATCGAAGATTTCCGGCATGCCAAACCCGATCAAATGCTTTGGAGATGTCTAGTGCCACAGCACGAGCTTCTCCGTTGTTCTGAGGAGCTTGGTAGACAATTTCAGTGATGGTCGTAAGCACATCAGCTGTAGATCGGGCAAAGCGGAAACCATATTGTTTGTCTGAGAGCAGATCGTGAGATGTAAGATGATGAACCACTTCGGCGTTGATTAAAGCTTCGAAGACTTTGCCGAAGAGGGGTAGGAGACTGATAGGACGATTATTAGAAGGGTCATTTTAGGGGTCGCCATTTTTTAAAGACGGAAAAAATCGATGAGGACTTCAAGCAGTCTGGAAAAACAAGATTCCTTATTTTCAATATACAATTTGGAGAGGGTAGGTGCCAGTTCAGGCGCACATTTCTTCAAGACAATGGCAGGTATCCCATCTCCACCACTAGCTTTGTCTAAATTAGAGATAATGCACAATACCAGTGAAGGGGTTGCCATTGCAACTCACTCAAAAGGGCCTCATTTCTAAGATGGAAATCGGGTATGGGTACACCGGAAGAGTCAAGCGTTCAGCATTGTCGGCAGAGGAGGTCAGGACTTCAAAGTGTTGAACAAAGGAGGTATAGAGGGCTTGCTACTTTTTAGTACGCTCTTGAGAGGCGCCAATAATTCTTGGAGCCGAATTTGCGCGATGCAATGCGTTCCTTCATTCGAGCAGCAAATAGCGACTTAGCTTCGTTGAGAACACACTTACACTCGTTACGGAGAGAGGCAAAGAGACGTCTATTGCAGTCGGATATGTCGCTACGACAGAGGTGGAAGAAGTGGTTCCTGTGGGCAATGGCGGCCGACAACCAAGTCGAGAAGCGGGATAAGATCTTAAATTTCCATGAGGGGATGAAAGCGTCGATTCCAGCTTTGACCCAGGGGGAGAACTCAGAAGCACATTCTTGGACGGGGAGCGTAAAGACAACATCCCAAGGGACATCGCGGAGGAAACCACGGAACGAGTCCCAGTCTGGTTGTTGATAGCAGAACGAGATTCTAGAGGTAGGACGTTCTTTGCAGGGGGTTTAAGGAGAGGTTGACGGACACTACAGCGTGATCGGAGTTACCGAGAGAGCAGTGCTGCAAGGTGCTAGAAGACTCGGGGATGGAGGTAAAACACAGATCCAGAAGAGAGGCCTTACCGTCCCGGTTGTAGGCAAAACGCGTGGGGAAGTCAATTTATCTGCTTTTCAGGGATTGAGAAACTGAAAAAAATATATATATATATATATATATATATATATATATATATATATATATATATATATATATATATATATATACACATATATATATATATATATACAAATATATATATATATATATATATATATATATATATATATATATATATATATATATATATATGTATATATAGTGTGTGCAATGTGCGTGCGTGTTTTTCGTAAAAATATATAAAATGCATTAATATGCATTCAAATGCAGAGTCGTAGCACCGTTGTGCAAATTTCTTTAAGGCCTCAGGTTTCGCATGTTGCGTTGAAAGTTCTCTGTACTTGAGGCCTGTTCTTTTTGTAGCAACGTGCTACCGCCGATGACGAAGGCTGCACACTTGTTCTTGTGCTTGCTAGGTGTTATGAGAGTCGTGATTTTGACGACGTGTAAGAAGAGATTTTATGGAGGCGAGAAGTTCACTTCTTCCCAAGTGATCTTGTACGTTAAGCATCTGCTTAAAATCAAGATTAGGACGGAAAAGTAGCGGCTCACTTCATCAGAATTTGGCAAAAAGTGGATGAATTTTGCGCGTTTGTTTCGAGAGGAAGGGACTGGCTTTGAGTGGCACTTTGATGCCAGTTAGGCATCAGGATTTCGTTCTCCCTGTGTTAAAGGTAGGCTAACCCTTCCCAGATTTGTGTTAGATTAGGTTTAGATTGTCCTTATGTTACTCTTTTTAGGTCAACTTAGCTGGAAGATGTTTGCTCATTGGCCCCTTTAATTTCTGTCCTTTTTTTTTTGTTTTGGTTTACTTCCTCATCCCTCCATAGTTTGCTGGTCATTGACGTCAGTTCTCTGGTGGGTGCAGGCTGCCTTTCTTTACTTATGTTTTTTTTTTTTTCCGATTTGTTGTTATGTCTGAATAAGTGCATGTTTGAGTGAGTGATTGGATGAATAAATGTTTTATATGATTAAAGTCCCGCATTAATTTCGTCCAAAAACTGACATTTCTGCCACATTTACGGATTGTGGGGGGGGGGCTTTAATTGTTAACTTTATTTTGTTTAGTTTCTGGTAAATAGTTTTGTACATCTTCTTAAATAAACATTGGAGAAAATTTTTAATTTGTTATTTTATTCCCCTTCCCGCACAGACAATAAATTGTACATATGGGGTCCAGTTACGACTTTCATATAGACAAGAGGTATTATGGTGAATGAAATAAGAAAGGTAAGTAAGAAGGTGTTGGTTTGGTGTTAGAAATACTGCTGTCTATTTGGTTCTAATGTTAAAGTTAAGACAGATGAAGACCGTCCTTTTTCCGCATTCTCACTTTTAGCCTTGTGCCACTTGTATTTATAGAAAAATATCGTATTATATACACAAGTGTTTTTGAACGAACAATATCTGGATAGAATTATATAAGAAATTTCCTCACAAATTGTCTATAAACAGTTTTGTAGCTATTACTGTTAAATAAGATAGATAGATAGATAGATAGATAGATAGATAGATAGATAGATAGATAGATAAAAAAAAAGAAAAGGAAAAAGCGATGCCTATAAAGAAAATGGTGATAAATAAATAAAAAAAGAAAAGGAATATAGGAAAGAAACGAAAGATAGAAAATTACATATATATTTTTCTCTAATTACCTTTCTCTCTCTCTCTCTTCTCTTCTCTCTCTTCCTCTTATATATATATATATATATATATATATATATATATATATATATATATATATATATATATATTCTTCTTCCAGTTGATTTAGAACTTCGCAATAACCGTGTGTTTTTGGTGAGATATCGGTTTTTTCTTCTCTTTTGTTTGGATTTGCAGGTTATAAAATAACAAGCTATTTTTCATGAGTACAAATTGTCTAACACGCAAACACACGATATTAAGCAGCCTCATAAACCCAAACAGCAATACGCAGATACACACATACACACTCACACGAATTATATATAAATATTTTGACTGAGGGATTTCGTGCTAAATGCACTGGAAATGTCAGTATATATTAACACATTCTGATATATCTTATCTCGCATTTGTTCTTTTGTTTGCAAAATTACCTCTTTAGCAAAATTCATCGATTTGGGACATATTTTATTCCGTATGTAATTTTGAAACTAAGACACAAAAACTCAATAAAATGTTTGACATTATTTCAATAAGTCAAAAATAAAATACAAACTGTAAATATTTTAACAATACATTCGCAGGCAATAAATTATTTTCATTCCGTTTTCGGGAAATTCGAAGTAGGGAAAAGGAAATATGGCGCTTAGAAGTAAAACAAAGCAATGTTTGTTAGGAGTTCGTGGTAAAATTGGAGCGGAGCTACGAAAAAGAAAACGGCTTTTTAGTTTCAATGCAATGAGTAGGTTAAGAAAATATTGATATTTTCTCCTTTTAGCAAAGTAGTAGAGTTTCTAATCAACACCGAATTCGCACGGCCTTATTTCAGACAAACAATTTGGTATTCTCTTCTCTAGGTCAATTGCCGATGCTTTACCAACTATCAATGAAAGAGCCTCCCATGCTTTAGATAAAAACGGCGAAAACTTAGGCTGTGGCTTTAGCTATCTCGAATGCGTTTGACAGAGTATGACATGCTGTTTTTGTTTATTTTTTTTATTTTTTGCACAATCAGTAGGGCTATGAAGTCTCCGGTCAATTTTTTTACTTGAATCAATCCTTTTTAAAGAAATCTATAATGAAAGTCATATTGAATAGTCAGTTTTCTAGATTCTTCCACAATAATGGGTGCGCCGCACAGAGCTCTATCTTTGAACCTACTTTGTATCTTATTGTCACCAACAACCTCACCGATGTCGTCAGTTCCAAACTTGGTATTTCGGCTGAGAGAACATCTATTTATTCCGGTCTTAATAATATTTCCGATAGGTAGCTGATCTGCAAAATAACCAATCTGTTGTTAACTTTGACACGGAATATCTTGCAAACTTTAACGCCACCAAAAGGAAACTGCTGTCTTTTATTCATCTCAGGGAACTATTTTTGCCTTCTGATTGCAGATGCTAACCTGCAGGAGAGTAGCTCGTTGCCTGGTCTAGGTCACAAAATGAAATGGGATGATTATATTGTTAGGTCTCCTGCTAGAAATGTCGGTTTATTGCGCCGGGTTAGAACATCTTTCTCCGCAGAATTCAACTTAAACATTTATAATCGATTCTCCGTGCGCGTTGAATATTGCAGCCATATCTGATCCGATTTAAAAACAATATATATATATATATATATATATATATATATATATATATATATATATATATATATATTTGTTTGAATAAAAGACAGACCACGTTAAGATTCCATGTAATAAGCTATTTCACCATAACCCCTTTAACAGGGTTCTGGATCATCAGACTTTACTTCCAAAAGCTGAAATGAAGAATGAAAAAAGAAATTCACACGTTTTTTACGGACCTCATCAAGTATACGCAAAGTTAACGAAGTGAGGAAGTTAGGTGGGAGAGAGGATATGAGTGTGTCATATGTATCATTTTAGTTTCCTATTTTAACCCCAGTGTGTCGGCTGGATGTTGCTCAAATTTAACGCGTCTCGTCTCTAGATGAAGGTGGTTAGGGGTGGGCGATAAGGGCTACATTAAGGAAGACGCGTTACAACAGCCCCAATAAATTACACGACAGGTTTCATTCAAATTCCTAGACGCTGTCAGTTCGCGTTACTTTAACGTGCATATTTGGGAGGTTAAGGTTTGATAAATATCTAAATTTTAAAAACAATCCACGAAGAAATTAATTTGAAATTCGGTGGAGTTTTGGGTATTTTCTATGAAGCAGTCGATTGGAAAAATCCATAGACAGAACATTGAAAAGAGTAATCTGATTTTATATTTAGTTTTTTTTTCCACTAAAGCTTTTATCTTATAGCTTGTTAGGTTGACATTTATTCGTTTGATTTTTGTTCATTAAGTAAACTCGTGATTGTTTTTGATTTTTGTTCATTAAATAAACTCGTGGTTGTTTTTAGGCCCTTCTTTTATATTTTCTTACCTACACATGTCTTATATCGTCTTATATGCTTATGAGTTCCTATATACACCTACACACACATTCCCACGAAACGATATATGTATATTTCCATCTTTACACATATACACCTGCAGAGAGAACGCACATCCACATGTCTCCATACTTGTCTCCATGTATACTTATACTTACATATATATATATATACACACAAGGACATCTGCATACCCATATATACTCATACGCACATATATATATATCTACACATCCATACGATACACATATACACATACATACGCACACCCATATATGCATACGTACATACATATATATACACACACACACATATGCATACGCAATCTGCAGAATATCTATATAATCACATACGTTAATTTGCACTTACATATATCTCTACCTACGTATTTGTCCTTATTCTCATGCCCATCTGTGCATCCACTTATGCCTGCGTTCAAAGATTATCTCAGTATTTAATTACATTATCTATGTTTTTACACATATAATATTACCCGATCTTTCATATTTATGGCAAAAAATATAAGTACCTAACTAATTGTACATCTCCACACAAAAAAAAAAAAAAAAAAAAAAAAACTGGTATGTTTTTTTTCCGTATAAAACATATACATGTACATATCAACAGGTGTCTCAGTTTGCAAATACATTATCATGGTTGTATACATACAGTCATGTGTTAGTGTCCACTTGTGCATAGTAATATTTCTAAAACAAAGGGAATATAAAACATTCAAAATTGCTGTCCCTATATGATTATTTCTTAGTGTACTATCTTAGGTTTAGGTTGTTTTGTGTCGGCATTTAAACACTAGTTCATTATGTTTATATATATATATATATATATATATATATATATATATATATATATATAAAAAAAGAAAAAACTTGGGAAAACTGTATGGGTAGTCTCAAGCAGGATGAAATCCTTATAGAGCTCAATGTAAATCCAGAGCTAATAATTTAAAGGAAAACAGACCACTTTAAGGTTCCATTATAATAATTTATTTCACTAGAAATGAATATATATATATATATATATATATATATATATATATATATATATATATATATATATATATATTCCACACTTATGGTCCAAGTTTAGAACCAAGGAAGAACATTAATGAACACAAGAGTAGAATAACAAAGATATATTACAACAGAAATATAGTACAAGAAGTTGAAGGTGTTAGTAATGACTGTCCGTCTGGTTTAGAGCCACCCCCACCACGAGGGTTGCATGTTGGCATGAAGGCCGAGTTTAAATTGGGTAAAAGCCCGTATGCTCGGCAAAAATATACCCTTTGAATCCGCCTAGACGGGTTCAGGGAAATGTCTACCTTCCCCGACGAAACCCTGCCCCTCGACGAAGCCTCGTCCGGGTTCCTCTCTCCCAAAGCAGAGAGTTCAACAGTCATGACCTGGTGCTCGTTACACCATTCATTCGGTATCTATCCCCCCACCACCACCACCACGAAGGTTGCATGTGGCACAAGGCCGAGTTTAACGTGGGTTTCCTGGGCCCGTATGCTCGGCAAAAAATATACCCTTTGAATCCGCCTAGACGGGTTCAGGGCCTGTCTACCTTCCCCGACGAAACCCTGCCCATCGGCAAAGCTTCGTCCGGGTCCCTCTCTGCCAAAGCAGAGAGTTCAACAGTCATGAAATGCTGCTCGTTACACCATTCATTGTATTTAATATCCCACCCACGAGGAGTATCTGTGGCACAAGGCCGAGATTAAAGTGGGCTTCTCCGAGTCCGTAGGATCGGCCAAAAATATACCGTTTGAACCCGCCTAGACGGGTTCAGGGCCTGTCTATCTCCCCGGACGAAACCCTGCCCTTCGGCAAAGCGTCGTCCGGGTTCCTCTCTGCCAAAGTAGAGAGTTCAACAGTGCTGGTTACACCATTCATTCATTATACCTCTTGAGAGGCGCAGTATTTATAGCGTCAGGAAGAGTCCATTATCGTTATAAGTAAATTCCCATAACAATATATTAGGTTGGTGCAAAAATTGAATGACGTAAAAAACGACATTATTTTTAATTATTTTTTAACGTCAAAAACGACATTATTACGTCATATATTTTATATATATACCAATATATATATATATATGGAAGCAAATATATGGATATAGATCCGACAGTATGAAGACAAATATACAGAAAAAACAAACAAAAATCTTAATATGCAATTATGCTGTATTAAATTTAACATATATATATATATATATATATATATATATATATATATATATATATATATATAAATCACCAACTTATGGTCCAAGTTTAGAACCAAGGAAGAACAACACGAGCACAAGAGTAGAATAAAAAAGATATATTACAACAGAAATATAGTATAAAAAGTTGAAGGTGTATTTAATACAGCATAATTGCATATTAAGATTTTTGTTTGTTTTTTTCTGTATATTTTTCTTCATATATATATATATATATATATATATATATATATATAATTAAAATACAAAAAATGTTTTATACGTCCTGACCTGGCATCTCGAGTCCAGTCACTGCCACACAACACAATGTGACGTGGTTCTCCGGAGTCTTTTTTGAAAATATTTTCATAGCAATTGTTATAAGAGCTTACGTCATTGGTAGAAGCACAGCATTATTTTAGACGTCGAACTAGACTAGCTGCCGGGTATCATCGTTTTATGTTACTAATAGCAAGATCTAATCATTTATTTTCCCGCACTTTTCACTTGTGGAATTCTCTTGCGACTACTTATTTGACCTGCGGCCTTCAATGCTTTAAATGCAATATTAATCAACATCCAATGTCTTCCAGGCTTACAGCCATGTCACGTCGAATCGCAATCCTTTAAGACGACCGAAGTTAACCAACAATTGGATAGATGACAGTTTGGAAATACCACGTGCTGTAAGCTTGTATCTGCTGGTGATGTAATGGATAACGAGTCAGAATTATTAATCACAGAGCCAATTCAACTGTAATCAGCATGGTTAAATTTTCTTGGGAAAGATATGAATACACCTCATCTCCACGCAGCTATGGAGGACTTCTATCCTTATTTTCGTCCCCAGATTTCTTCAATCTAAGCATTTTTTCTGGTTTTAAAAAACCGGTAAATAGTTGATAAATTATCTTATAGATTTACATACATAAAGCAATATATACGGTTAGGTTAGGAACTTCGAAAGAACGTCGCGTCTCTCCTTGAATTTGGAACATCACAAATTATACTAACGTTTGTCTAAGAAGTCAAATGCACGTGAAACATGATTAACCAATGAAAGTCGAATATTATTAGAAATACCTTAATTTCTTCTTTTTCATCATATCTTATTCCTTACTTCAGCTTTAATAAAGTGGAACACGTTAGACTGATAAATATTTATTTGTTATTTATCTTATATATATATATATATATATATATATATATTCAATATAAGTCTTTAAGAAAGAAGAAATATCAACAGAATGCAGGAAGCACTGGACGGCCGTTTCGTCCTGAATTGAAACCGGATAGTTATGTTATCAGGCAAACGTCATACCAACTGTTCCAACGTGTATCGGTTGCGCATAGAATGAAGCAGCCTATCGCCTCTGCGTGTTGACTTCAATGTTCATTATATATATATATATATATATATATATATATATATATATATATATATATATATATATATATATATATATATATATATATATATTTATGTGGATTTCATCAACTGTTTTAAGGCCACCATATATACTGTAGCGGCAGTAGAAGTGGCGTTTCTTTGTCAAGATAGCTAGTTTTCCTTTCCCTTAGACTTTCCCCAACCCCAGGCTATATAATTCATCCTTCGTCTTATTTATCCCCTTTTACTGTTTACCGAAAGCGACGGGGAATGAAGACTTGAATTCATACATTTCCCAAGGACGTAAGTGAATGTAATGAACATGACTGGAATTCGAACTCAGCCCTCCGATGTCTCAATCCCACCTGCTAACCATTAATCCATCGTGCCTCTAATAGATAAATATATTTATATATAAATACTGAAATAAAGAACAGTTATATACATTGATATTTGGATCAACAAGTTCATCTGTTTGTTTGTAATACATGAGATATTTCGACAGTTTTCTTCTTCCGCGTCGTTCATCGAGTGTCCGAGGTCCTATTTTAATAAAATAATATTTTTAGGATTTTTAAAATATTTTTTAAAATTGCCAGAATTAGAACAATGTGAACTGGATCTATAGAATCATAAAGAACTGAGCGAAATCAAATAAACATCAAGTGAGAACTGCTAAAACGGATATTACATGTAACTTGAAGAGAATATCATAAGATAGACATGATATTGTCGTTCTACGCTGCTTCAAACAAATAATGGGAAGTGATAAAAAATAATGTACTTAAGTACTGTATTTTACTGAAAAATTCTTTTAAGGGAAATATTTTAAAATTTTCAACCAAAATTAGCACTGGTTGCTCGCGCAAATGTTACCTTATAAAATAAACGCTTAATTTTACTATTAACATTAACATTCTGGTAATTTAAAACTGTACTCTCTTACAGGCATGGGTAACGTTTTCAGCATGAGATATGGATCGTCTTAAGGCAGGCCCGACAACGAAAAAAAGATTCAAGGTAATTTTTTCGTGACAATGATTTTTACTACAGATGAAACATACGCGTTACCGTTTGACATTATGATTAATTTCGTGTGATTCAATTTCAATTTATTTTCTTGAAAATATTAGGTTGGTGCAAAAAATAATGACGTAATAATGTCGTTTTTTGACGTACTTTTCTACGTCAAAAAAACGACATTCTTACGTCATTATTTTGCACCAACCTAATACATAAGAAATAATTTCTTTAAATAAAAAAAATATATTTCTTCTTCAAATAATAAAAAAATATATATATATTATGAACGTTTCCAAAACAAAAGTTTTTCAAACGCCTGATGTTCTTGAAAATTGTTTAAAATGGCATAACATTTGAAAACGTTACTTTCGTAGAAAGTTTAAAAATTCAAGAAACATTTCACTTGATCATTGGTTACGTGCGAGAGATTCGGAGTGAACAAATGAGAACGAAAGGAAACAAAACAAAATTTAAGAAATGTTATTTTCCTCATGAAATTAGGCGTGCTATTCAGAAAACCGAACGGGCCGAATGTAGCCTCCGGGCCGCATATTTTCCATTTTTGCTCTATCGCTTTCATTGTCTCGTTCCATCAAAGTACGATGTTTCGCTTTCAATGCGTTTGTTGTAGCGCTCCCATAAAATAGTGTCCAGTGTCCTCGTCACTGCCTATTTTATCTCCTCCATGTTTTCCAAACATTACTCCATAAGACGCCCGTCTTCGATATGACGATAAACTATAGCTGCATCCTAGATAAGACGATAAACTACATCCGACAGTAAGTGCTTTGATCAGGTGATTTTGAGGCACCACTTCTTAATTGCTGGTGTTTTCAGGTCCACCCCGATCCGGGGTGATAGCATCTATCACCCTCCCAGATATTTGCAAATAGTTAAACCAAAAAAGAGGTCAAAACACTATGAAAGTATGAAAATAGGTTATAATACTAGCAATACTTTTTTAGGAAAAATTATTACCAGCAATACATTTCTGAAAAAGAAACATGTTACTAGCAATATATTTTTGGAATAAAAATTTCCAGCAATACATTTCTGGGAAAAATATTACCAGCAATAAAAATCTTGTTGGCATTAAATAACCCACTGAGGTTGGTATACTGTAAAAAAAAAAAACAACAAAAAAAAACAATATATACTGAGATAGATAGATAGATAGATAGATAGATAGATAGATAGATAGATAGATCGATAGATAGATAGATAGATAAAAAAAATATTACCAGCAAAAAAAAAAAAAAAAAACCACTTGTTCGGTATAAAAAAAACAAACCAGTAGATAGATAGATAGATAGATAGATGAGTTTAGATAGATAGATAGATAAAAAAAATATACCGCAAAAAAAAATATTGTTGGTATTAAAAAAACAAACCAGTAGATAGATAGATAGATAGATAGATAGATAGATAGATAGATAGATAGATAAAAAAAAAATCAAAAAAAATCTTGGTATTAAATGCAAAAAACCCATTGATAGATAGTTAGATAGATAGATAGATAGATAGATAGATAGAAAAAATCTTCTTGGTAAAACCCAAACTAAATCAAACAAACCAAATGCATAAGACGTCTTCATCATTTCATGAGTTTCTGATAAAATCCTGTTAATATTGGGAAAAAACTGTTGAATTCTATAAAATGATAAATGTCGTCATGGCTTCAAGTCTTAAGGACGTGAATGAGATGATAAAGACTGTGACAGGGATCCAGGAAACCTTCAATTTATACGGTTACGAGGCTATCTTCAGGAAATGGTTGGGGCGATCTAGCAAGAACATTGAAGCATTTAAACATATTATAATTTTATATTATTTTACTATAAATATCTTCAAAATATATCTTGAGAAATTCCAATGGCTTTCGGTGTATACCTGATAGTATATATTTTTGTAAATAATTTCTGTGTTTAATGATCCATAGAAACATCATGGAACCTAACTAACGCTACTGTATCGCAAATAGATTCATTCGCGGATTGGAGTTGCGAAAGAGGCTAAACGGAAAGGAAATTTTTAGAAGAAAAAAAAAAGACTGCTTGATTGGTAGGTGGTATCTATCCTCTTATACGACGGGGAATATTATACAATTTTACTACGGCCGACGAAAAAAAATATAGAAGAAATGGAGAAATGTGGTTTCCCAGAAGGATACTGAAAATTCCATAGACGGTGCGAGTAAGCAACAAGAAAGTTTTAAAGAAAATGGTAACAGAAGGAACACTTTTACTCGAAATCAGAAGAAAAAAAAAACACGGATTAAATTACATTAACACAAAATAGGAAAGATTTCGGAGAACATCACCATGGGGTATATTGAGGCGAGGAGAGATATGGGAAGGCATGAAACAACTTACCTGATTAGCTTGTAAGAATGGATGGCTAAAGTGGTTTGTGAGCGAAAACGAGAGCTCTACATGAGATATAATGTTGTGGAGAGCAGTGGTAGCTTATATCCTGAAGGATAGCGGCACAAATGTTGTTGTTGTGTTTGTAGAATTATTATTATCATTATTATTATTATTATTATTATTATTATTATTATTATTTCGATCTTAACTGGTGATTCACCTCTTTGGTTTTATGCCAGGAGACGCTAAGTAAATGTTTCAAGCAGCGAGCGAAAGCACTATGTTTAGCATCCTGTTTAAAAGTCTAATTTCCTAGTGTCGTTAATTCGTTTATCCCTAAATTCAGATTTCTCTGCACTTCTCATGCAAGTAGAAACTAATTGTAGTCAATGACTACATCTAATCATCTAATAATGCAAGATTAATACGGATGCCACTTTAAGCTAACATTTAGCAAATTAGGCGACATTTGAAAGCCCGATTCTAATGAATTTTCAATTTTATTTTTATCTTATTAATGATAATGATAACATTATCGGTTTCCTTATCAGAAAGTCTTCGGCATCCATTAGCGTAGCAGCCAATCTTTCTTTTCTTTTCTTTTTCTCGGGAAAATGTGTTTCTCAAGTCCTGTAGCTGTTATCGTTCTTTCCAGTATTAATGGGGTAATACGTTAACGTTTTGATTATGTTACTATTTTCTCTGGCTTACGGACACGTCACGTTGAAACACCGACCCTACAGAGATCACCGAAATGAAGCAACGACAAATCTAGTCAGTACTAAGATGGGTGACGCCTTGGGAATGCTAGGTGATGTAAGATTGGATATGCGGTTGGTGTAATGCATAATAACTCATAATTTTTGATCGGAGCGACGATTTCGAATTAGCATTATGTTCGTTATATTCAATTACGCTAATATAACCTTGGAAAACGTAGGAATCCACATCTGCTCCCACAGCTGTGGGTTAAATAGTAAGATTTGTACCACTTAACTATTACCTCAAAAGAAAAACTCCTACAATATAAAAATATTTTCTGACTTGAAAGGGTTGATAAGTTGTAAAAAAACGAATAAAATATCTATTATCGCACCTTCGATGTGATATCTATTTTAACTGTTGTTACTGTTAAAAGTGATGTTGTTTCTGTTATTTGATATAATTCTTTATTTTTGCTTATGTGAATCGATTCTACAATGTCCGAAAAAAAAATACGCAGTCTTCACTCTCTAAAATGAACCATGTTTACCAACATTAATCTAAAAATTCATAATGAATCTCTACCCATAAAAGGCAGGATTTCTCTCTCTCTCTCTCTCTCTCTCTCTCTCTCTCTCTCTCTCTCTCTCTCTCTCTGTGTGTGTGTGTGTGTGTGTGTGTATAGGGCTGCAATTTTCGACGGATTTGCACCAAAATTTACATGCACATTGCGAAGTTCTCGGAGTGAGAGCCTATAGCTGGCTGCCACGAATAGGCAGGAAGATTCTATTGGCCAGCGTGAGAGCCAACAGCTGACTGACACGAATGTTAACTAGCATGTTAGCATGCAAAAAAATCGATAGCTGCATTCGTCACAAGTGGGAAAAATTTAAATCTGCATGGCACTTTACTCCAATTGGCCCATTCGCTTGCTTAAACTCAACGTTGATTCTTATTCCGCAGAACTGGGTTGGGTGTGAAAAAGTATTTGTTCTTTTTTCATTCGGTTTTTCCAGTTACGAGTCCTTTTTTTTAAAGCTGATCGTTTTGTGTTCATTTTGTTTAGTTCTTTTTTCGTAACAGATTTAATGTTTAGTATAGAGCTTAGAAAAAATTCACAGTGTGAGATAGGCAAGAAGTAAAGCGTGGCAAAGGACACACCTTTAAAGACAGGGAAGGGGGAAATATTTTAAGTTAAGTGACAGCGATTGCTGTATGAGTCGTACGATTGTTTGAATCAAGCACGAGCAACTCCGGGACAAGCAGCTAGTTTGTAATAAGTCCTAGACAAGGTATAAAAGAAAATGGAGGAAAAAGAACTCTTAAGTGCTAGAAGGGAGAATGTATGGTTAGTAGCAGGAACCCATAAAACCTGTGAGCTTCGAAGTACGTAGAGATGTAGAAATCAAGAAGACATATGAATCTTACTCTTTGTCGAGAAATATCAAAACGACGGGCAACGCGAAAAAGTATCAAGAGATAGTAAAATGTGAGTGGAAACAAAAATCTTAAATTTCTTTGTCTCTTCTATTATATGGCTGGGCAATTTCCGCAAGAAGCGATATAGATGTGATTTCACAGAGGCAGAAATTAGCGGGTAACAAACGCGCGAACAACGACGGAAAATGTAGAAGGAAAATGAGAAGGGTAATAAGGACAATCAGGAAACCAGATTTAAAAATTTTAGATAACGCAATGAGGAAAGAGGTTTTGGAGAATTTAACACTCACAATATATATTGAAATTAAGAAAAGCAAAGAAAACCCAGATTAGACGACGGACGGAGTTTGTGCGTATGGTTAGTAGGGACTGGGCAGGAGGATAAGTGAACGGACATTGCTTCACATTAAAAAGAACATACGATTGTGAAGATTAATAATGCTATACGTCCTAAAGTAACAAGGTACATAAAGAAAAAAATTGAAAATAACGTCTCCAAAATTCCACATTGTTAGCTATTTCTAAGAAAAAAATATGCAGAAATTAATAGATAATATTACAAATAAACTTCCTATTGCCACATAAATGAACAATTCTTTCTCAATAGCATGTTTTTTTGTGTAAATTTATTTTTATCAATGCACCCCAAGCAAGGCGATAATGCCACTAAGACACAATGAGCTACTTGGAATGAAAGAGAATGAGAAGAAATTACAAGGGATCGGAAACTCAGTTCTTAACAGGAAACAAGTTGTTTGTTTTGTTTTATGGCATATCAACCTCAGTGGGTCATTTAATCCCAACAAAATTTTAAAATAGATTCATAGCGATAGTTTGGTAAAAATGGTGAGTATGTATACATATTTATTTGAACCATTTTTTATTACAAAATATTTCTGGTATTAAGTCCTATTTTTACACAAGTATGAGTGTTAACTATTTGCACATAACTGGGACCCTAACAGGTGCTACCATCCCGGGTCAGATTTGACCTGGGAACACCAGCAATTAAGAGGTGGTCCCACGCTTCTCAAAACATCCTGATCAGAGGCCTTGCTGTTGGACGTAATTTATCGTCTTAACCTGGACGCGGATTTAGTTTATCGTCATACCCAGGACGGAAACAGGAAACAAGGGATAAGCATCTACACATATACAATAAAACGGGGAGGAGTGTGAACCGGGTGATATGTGAATCTATCATATGAAAATGTTTAATTTTGTTGATGCCAGTGTATTTTTAAGACTAAAATTATGGCAGCATATAAATAGGGGCGATTTTTCATATTTGACTAGGAACTGAGAACGATGATAAGGAAGTTAAAGTATCATAATGATGATTAAGCTGTGGCGAACCACAATCGTCTATATTTCTGACGTTACATGGCATTTAAACGAAGAAAGTGTCAAATAGCGAAGTTTTAAATGAAGAGAGGCTTCATGTTATGTTCTAGGTCTTAGGAATATCACGAGAAAAAACAAGCTTAATAGCATTTAATGAGAATTAGATTTGAATGTGGTAAAATAACGATATTTATATTAAAGTGCCACAAAAAGCCAACTCAGGAGCCACTCGCAGTAGAGATTTACTAAATGATGCACATTTGATATGCAAGAGGCGATAAAAGAAAGTGAAGATTATGAAAATAAGGAGTATATATTGCGACTTACCTTTGACTTGAAGGGGTTAATATTGCAGTGTTCTAGAAAGCATACACACAGATGTTTGTTCGACAAAATACCACTTCCCAGGAAAAAAATGAATCTGAGCGGAAATTTCCTCTTTACAGATGGAATACGGGAGTAATGTGTCTGATTCGATTCCAGGGGTGTGGCATGGCGAATTCTAGCTGTAAATGTCTGATCTGGTAGAACTAAAGAGTTGAAATCATCTGAACATTTGCCATCGGAATAGCGATGGAATAGAGATAGGTTTGCAATGTTGGATCTGTGAGAATAAATGGATACAGTAAAAAAAAAATAGGTGAATCTTCCCCAGAAGAAAAGTGTAAACAATTTTAGAACAACATT
>CAHIKZ030001322.1:402500-430000 GCA_903632075.3 Acanthosepion pharaonis
GTCAGACCTACAAATTCAAAAAGAAAACAGAAAAAAACAACTCCGGAAATAAAAAAAATAGAATTTAGAGAGAGTGTAAAGAAGAGAGTGTGGAACGAATGTTAGAGCTAAAGAGAGGGGTAACAGATGAGAGAAGGTGGGAGATTAAATCTTAACAGAGAGAAGTATTAGAGAGGTTAGTTAAAGACGGTTAAATTAGAGAAATATTAATGTTGTCGGATGTCTAATATATTAAGGATATAACCGGAAAGGATACATTTTGTGGTGACATACACACACAATAGACGAACTAATCTTAAAGATCAGAAGAAGATGGAGTGAGAGGAAAAAAAAAGAAAAAAGGTTGGGGGTGACAGATGGGGCGAAGAAAACTAAAACTGAATGGCATTTACTAAAAGTGCCGCTGGGTAATTAAGAAAATTTGACAAAATTAATATCGACTACAGGTTACAAATCAAATATAAACATAAAAATGGACCTATATTTTTATATACAAAAACACATGCGTATACACACATACACAATAAAATATATACGTACATATATAAATATAGGCGTGTAGCCCCATGCACACACATATATATATATATATATATATATATATATATATATATATATATATATATATTCTCATATACATATACATACATACGAATACATGTATACATATACATACATAAACACACACACATACATATATATACACATACATCCATACACATCAACTCATACATATATACATATTTACACACATATATGCATACGGACATACACATACGTGCACATAAACATATATACATAAAACTTTACATCTCCATACAATCACATACATCCATCTAATCAAATAAACAATGTATCCCTATATCTATCCGTCTAACTATACATACATACATACATATATACATACATATACACCCATATACAGATACATATGAGTACATACATACCAAAACATACACACACATATAAACACATCTACATATACATCTACCTACATATGCATACATCGATATACGCATACATATATATGCATATGCATATATATGCATATATATATATACATATACATACCTACTCAAATATATACCTATATACACACCTATATATATATACACATAGACACACAGGTACGCACATATACATATACAAATAAATCAAAATGTAAAATCTAAAAAAGTAAAAAAAAATTGTCTAAAAAAAAATTCTAATACATAGCGCATCACATAAACATACATAATGATATATATAGAGACAAACATAATAAACATAATAGTCATTCCATTAAAATGTCATGTCCGATGTTATTGAACCAACATGGAACTGACATAAGTGACAACATGTTACAAAACGGTGTTTATGTTTTGAATCGTCTACATTTAGAAAATATCTCCTTACGAAGATTCAGCAATTCATTTTGATTCTTATCTTTAATAATAAAAATTTGTCCTCCATGCACAGATCACACCTATCTCGGAAGTTATTAGGTGTTCAAGCTCTTGATAAGTATCTCCATTTTAAAAGTGAGGCTAGTCCCTTATCCACCAGATCCCAGTAGTGTTTGAATAAGGAAGTTTGATTTCTGATGTATCTATATCTAAATGAGTGTTTATGGTTATATAGACGCTGCTTCCAATCACCGGAGGATATACCTATATATCTTTTTTTCGTGAAAATAAAATAAAAGTAAAAATAACTTATAGAGCTTTTAACTTTAAAAATCAAGGTGATTTTCTATCAACTGAACAGTTGATAAAAAATCGCCCGATGAGACCGTATGTTCGAAACTTTGGTCGCCTATTCAATTGACCTCCTGATTTTGAATATATATATATATATATATATATATATATATATATAATAATGATAAATTAAGAAAACACCTTAAAAATTCCTATTGGTTATAATTAATTTGATGAATATTGTTATATCCATGTCTTCAGATCGAATATTTTTAAGACATTACCTTAAAATATTCGGTCTGAAGATAGGAATATAATAAGATTCACGAAATAAATTATAACTGATAAGCATTTTTAAAGTGTTTTCTTAATTTATCATTATATATTGGAATAATCCCTACCAATATATATATATATATATATATATATTTCTAAGGTGTGTTATATTATTTTTGCGCCTTATTTTTCTCAGATCATGCAGTTTTCATTAGGATTTTCACTATAAATTCTATTCCTCCAATTTATTGTTCCTTTAACTTCACACACTCATTCCCTGCTTAAGTTGACTCAAGGAATATAATTTATTGGGATCTTAAATTATCTATGCCTTGAAAAACAAATTTGCTAACTAGTAGAGTTATACAAGAAAATTAACTACACCAAATAAACTTCAGCCCAATACCAGAATAATCAAACAATTTTTATGAATATAGTAGCAGGAGAATTTTTTACGTTATTTTTTTGTAGAAATAATTAACACAATTTAATTAAGTTTAAAACAAAACTATAGGTGAGGAATACTTGGTATATTAGCGAATTTATTATCATTCTACGGGTGGCAATGATATCTTGAATTATAAAACTTGGTTTATAGAAGGTTAAAATATGCCAACAGTCTTCTCGTCTTGAAATGAACTAAAAAATGTTGTGTTAACACAAATGTAAAAGAATGAATTGGAAAGGATTGTTCTGACCTTTATCTGACAGATCTGTCTGGTTATTTTTATTTTTTATATGATTTTTTTCTCCTCGTGGATTTAAAAGAAATTACTAGCAGAGATACCTGTAACGCAAAGGGTCAAAAGTCAGAAAAAAGGGTGACATATATTTTCCACCGTTTAGATTGTCATAAGGACTGTCTTTAACATTGATTTAAAATAGGGAATGCAAGCTGAAATGTGGATTTTATCAAAGCTAGATGAGAAAAAGAAGAGCAGAAATATGATTTTCGATTTTTTTCTTTCTCTATTTCGGAATCTTTCAACAAAAAGACGTTATTGGTGAAAACAAATATAGACAAAAAATAAAAAAAACAAACAAAAAAAACAGTATAGAATAAAACACGAGCTTACTTTTAAAATAGTGAACTTGAAAGAATACGAATAATTAACATTCAGATGTCGAAGCCGGGAGCAACGAAAAGAGATTCAGCTAACAGAATAGGAACATTCAGGTATATGAAAATATACATAATGGGAAAGATACACATAAACATGTACATTTTTTTAAAGATCGATGGCGTTTGTACATACATAACTAGGTAACAGCAAAACGACAACAGTTCACAGGCAAACACACAATCATTACATATACAAAAGTACAATTTTCCTTACACATATGCACACACAAATATATATATATATATATATATATATATATATATATAGAGAGAGAGAGAGAGAGAGAGAGAGAGAGAGTTGAAGATCAAATGTAGATATAGTAACACTATTGTCTTACATCGAAATGACGTGGAATATAATTTTGATTTTAGTAATGTCAGGCTAATAAAAAAAGAACATATATATATATTATTCTGGAATCTAATATATATATATATATATATATATATATATATATATATATAGAGAGAGAGAGAGAGAGAGTTGAAGATCAAATGTAATTATAGATAGTAACATTTATTGTCTTACATCGAAATGATGTGGAATATAACTTTGATTTTAGTAATGCCAGGCTAATAAAAAAAAGGAACAAAAAACTTTAAGGAGAAAATATTTTGTAAATATATTTATAGCATTATTGGCAAATATAAATACTCGTCTAAAAAATAAATACGTAGCCATTTTTCTACATATATATATATCATTCTGGAATCTAATATATGTTTATCTAATACATATAAGAATTTAAATTTACAAACCCTTTTCAAAAATACTCATGAGAAACGCTTTAATGATAAATCCAGCCAAAACTGGGTTAATACAATATCGTATCGAGCGTGATATCTATAGGAATTACTCAAAGACACAGGCACACGACTACACTTACATGAATTAACCTTACCGTTCGAAATACACCTAGGCACACAAGCGTTTATTTACTTAGACACACTTAGACTATGACACTCATTAACGTCCAAAATGTTTCTCACACATATTCATATATTATCCATTGCGTTAATACAGATGACGCTTGTCTGATCAATGAAAACTAACCAAATCTTATAACATATCAGTAATCTATTTCTTTTTTATTAATTTCTATTGTTGATTTCTTACAAAGCCTTAATATAGGTGATTGATATACGCTTCCTACTTGTTCTTTATTATATTTTATCATATTACAGAAACACAGACATACACGGACAGACACACACGCACACAGGCGCGCGCAAACAGAGACACACACACATATATATATATATATATATATATATATATATATATATATATATTCAACTTGTGGAAATATATCTATCTCATTGTCTATCTATGAGTGCCTCTTTCTTTCTCTCTCTTCCTTCTCACTTGATATATATATATATATATATATATATATATATATATATATATATATATATATATATATATATATATATATATATCGAATGCAAGCCTTTTATAAATGGAATAAAATTACAGTAAACAAAACATTTTTTTTTTTAAAAAGTGCTCAATAAAAAGTAAAGCGAATAGTATTTGTTTAAAGAAAATTATACATCAGTACAAAATACGTTTTTTTTTCAAAACTTCTTGTGTCGTATGAAGTGACGGTGTTGATTGTAAAATAAACAGTTTTATAGAGTTCAAAACCAGCTCCTACCCATCTAGGGGGAATATTGTTACGTAAGATGTAATGGTCAATCAAATTACAAGTATATGAGAATTCAAATAACGTCACAACGGCCCCTAAGTATTAATGCTTTAGAATAAGTATTAGATTATATAGAAAATCCGGATAACTAATTAATCACCAATTTCTTATGCAATTAAAAAATTAAATTTACGAATATTAAACTCTAAAAATAACCATGCGTCAAGTTTAGAAACTTACAAAATTATTCAAAGAAAAATTCCTAAATTTCCATGTATTGTTCTTATAAATATAATAAATTTCCCGTCCGACTCTGACCGGAAGTAAGAGGTGCAATATATGGATACAAAATTAGTTACATTGACAGGGTTTTTATTAGAGATTTAGTGGACGGGGGTGAAAGGTTTATTGGCGACAAGTCATCACAAAATAATACAAAAATAATTAAATATAATTGAATATATGACCAAGTAAATATATGGATGACAAATAAATGAACTCATCAAGATTCAATCATCAAATTAACTACAGAGACAACGCAAAATACCTGTCAAAACTGCACAAACATGGAAAATTAATATATCATGTCATCCCATAAGTTCTGTCCGAATTTTAACTTTTTGTTTAAATGAACGAAAGTTAAAGAGTATTTTATAATGTCTAATGGAACTGAACATTATTTTTATGTTTAGATGCATTTAAACTGATCAAATTTTATTTCAGCGAACAATAAAATTAAATTTTGTTTGATTAAAAGCCTGCTAACCTAGAAGTAACCAAGAATCATTTGAGGCACATAATGCTTTATGAGATCAAGAAAGGAAACTCAGCAGCCGAAGCGGCTAGAAACATTCACTCAGTTTATGGAGAGGAATGTGTGAATGAAAGAACTTGCAGAAGAGGGTTTGAAATCTTCAGAGGTGGCGATTTCACCGTTGAAGATGAAGATCGAACCGGACGTCCGGTTGAAAAGCCTCTTGAAGAAAATCCTGCGTTATCAGTTGAGGAATTGGCAGTGGTTCTCACTTCAAACCATACATTTGATATATATATATATATATATATATATATATATATATATATATATATATATATATATAAACACATGTTACATACACATATATTTATATACATATATACACATACATATATAAAATAAATATATAAACAAACATATGTAAAGCATGAAATCACATACACATATATAAATCGATCCTTTTCATGAAGTAGATTAAGAACTATGAATTAGAAAGGCATGTTAGGCTATAAAAAACATAAAATAATGCAAAATATATATATAAATACACATTATTTCATTATTATAATATTATTATACTATTATTATTATTAATATCCAAGTATCAATTTATCAGTTAAATTCAATGTTGATGAGAGGAGTTACAATGATTCGTCATACATTAGGCAAACCAATGCTTGTAAAAGCATATATAAACAATATATGCATAAACAAGCGCACAAAAATAAAGATATCAATAAACAATATATATATATATATATATATATATATATATATGCGAACATGGACGCCCATATGCAAACAGACGTAAGTGGACAAAAAACAAACACATAAAAATAAACATAAAAATAAGCACCAAGACAATTACTAGTATAGAAACAAATATATTCGCGTACAAACATTCTTACAAAAATAGCTATATTAATTTCAGAGTCTATGAAAGATTAATTCAATCAGAGTTACGACAATTCAATATTAACTAAATAATCCACTTGATCTTAGCAAATAAATAAAGAAGATAATTAAAATTTAAGAACAATTTTTTTACAGAATTTCAATACCATTTCATCTTTACATACAATACTCAAGCCAGCTATAAACTTAAAATTTAATTTATGCCTGCAATTAACAGTGAGCTCCTTCCTTTGATTTAATAGGTTTATCTTGTCTTTAAATTTAATGGTTTCTGGCTTTTCAATGAGATAGAAGTAGCATGGTACATATAAAGAAGTACAGGTAGAAGCTCTTCTAATTAACTTTCATTTAACAGTGGGATTTTTGTTTTTCTCCTTCAAACTCAAATGCTACTTGCACAGTGAGGTAGCATGTTTATCAGAATATGCTTGAATGAAAAACATGCTGATACCAACGGCGTTTAAATGAATTTTTATTACTAGCAATGTAAATTTGTTTAACATTCGCGTTTTCAAGTGAAGAAATAGTACTAAGATAAACAAGGGATCTATTTTGGCAACTATTTTGTTATGGTCAGCCATTTGTATTCCTACAGTTCCATCCACCTGTGTTGATATTATGATATTTAGTATTGTTTAATGTATCACTTCTGTTCGTCATGCTCTTTGAGATTTATATCTGTTAAATACCGTATTATTATGTCTTTAAATTATTTTTTTATGGTTATACGCACAACTGTAAAAAAGTTTAAAATTATTTTTATTGAAGATTTTACTAAGCCTATTCGTTTTAGGAAAATGTTTATTAATAAGATTTAAGAATTTCATTCGTAACTAATGTTAACCATGAGATTAAAAGTGTGTGTGTGGGGGTAAACTAGATGATCTTCATGGATCTTGGCATCTTATTGAGGTCATATTAATGGGATTTATGTATTTAATGTTGGTACCTTTATAACCATTGCTAGTCTTGGCAGAGTTATAAGATTCCCTATGCCCATTGAAAACCTCTTTATTAGAAAACTTCGTGCTAATTCTAAATTCAGTGGAAGATGGTATATGCTAAATGACTGACTTTGGGTGATTAGAATTGGGTTATACATATACTGGGTTAGAATATGTCTTCACATAAGGGTGATAGGAAGTATTTATAAGGCCAAGGGTGACATCAAGAATATCAACTTGTTTGGTGTCAGTTTAATATGCTTTTACAGCCCAAAACTTTTAGTTCTCTATGTATCATCTTCTTAATAATTAACAATTAAGAGGCCATCATCTCTATATGATCCTATACTATCGGTATCAATACAATCATGGGGACTTAAATTATACAAAATGAATACTTCCGCCAACCCAAAAGCTTCAGCGGAGTTCAGTGAACCCACAGAGATGTCAAAGTTATCATTTGAATTTTTTTTTAGTCCAATGATCATTATTATATATTAGGACAGAACTCCTACACTCTAAGAAAGTCAGAAATGTTTGAATATCCTTGTACAAATTCCAATTTCAAAATAAACAGATCATTAGAGGTGGAGGGATTATAGTCAATGATATCAAATTGTACAAACGTATATTTTATCATTATTTTGTATAGCACTGAACCATTTGATAATGTCCGTGGTATTTATCCACTGTAAGAGTCTGAGGGTATATTTAATGGACTGGTTAGTTCTTTCTAGAATGGTTTTACTAATTCTTCCAACTCTTGTAGGATTTATTAGATGTGTAGATGACTTGGCTCTGAAATCTGGTTTATGGTCTTTTAAAAGAATATAGGCTTCCTTTGCTTGTAGCTTGTCGGCGCATTCACTTATGCCCAACTTATTAGTGATGTATTTGATATCACGGTTAATTTTGTTAATAAGGTTAGAAGTAGTGGTGTCAATTTTCATATAATTTTTGGTTAGTTTGTTTTAACTAAGGTGTCGTAATCCTTAGGTGATAACTTATAAAAGTTGGCCGTTTTATACGATTTGACATAGATATTCTTGGATTTATTAATGTCGTTGGCGATGTTATCAAGATGTTTTTGAAAATGTTTATTTTTTTTTTTACATTTATAGAAAGTTAATCCTTTAATGACTTTCAGTAGATCGTTTTCAAAACCGGATGTCGCCTCAATGTGCACTTTTATATTTACATATGCTCTATGCTTGACATTGAACTATTTAACCCATACATATAACATTCCTTAAAAATTTATTTTATCATATATATATATATATATATATATATATATATATATATATATATATATACACACACACACACACACACACACACACACACACACACACACATATATATATATATATATATATATATATATTCATATACAGTGCTGTATATAGAGACATACATATTTAAAATATATATATTTAAATTTAATGCTGGTCACTTTCTTTCTAGCAATGAGAGATAAATAGATAGGGAACTGAATGAAATAGATAGATAGATAGATAGATAGATAGATAGATAGATAGATAGATAGATAGATAGATAGATAGATAGATAGATAGTGAACTGAATGAGATAAATAGATAGTGGACGGAATGTGATAGTAAACTGAAATGGATAATAAACTGAATGAGTTAGATTGATAGTAAACTGAATGAGATAGATTGTTGGATAAAGAAAGATAGATATTGAACTGAATGAGATAGATAGATAGATAGATAGATAGATAGATAGATTATTATTATTATTATTATTATTATTATTATTATTATTCCTATTTAGTTACACATCATGACAAAATTGAAGAGACATGGCATGCTAAAGAGTCTTCGATACGACCTACTCCCGAAACTCTGATCAAAACTTCAACACCTATATTTAGGGAGGAATCTGCTTTTCAGCGCCCTCTTCTATATATATATATATATATATATATATATATATATATATATATATATATATATATATATCACCAGTTTTTTATGCATGTCATTGTTTCCCGAATAGAGTTTCTCTTAAAAAGAATAGTTTATGACATTCTCAGGATATATCTATGATTAATTAAAATATGACCTCTGAATTTCATGGGATATTATATATATATATTTTTTAGAAATGTTAGAATAATATATTTGGCAGTGTGAGATTTTTATTATGCACGTATGTTGTACTTTATATAGTAACTAAATATATATAAAACGATAAGATATTGATAAATCTTTATTTTCTGATATGTAAAACATGCCATAGTTTATAAGAACTGTATACTTACTGAATGATGAAAATTTGGTAATTCCGAAAAGTGGAATAACATCGAAAAAATAGAAGAGAAGGAAATGTTAATCATTGAGTTGACTTTAAGAAATATCACTAAAAGCGATTTGAAAAAAAAAAAACATTTGAAAAGTCCAATATGCAATTCAGCAAAAATAAAATATTCTCAGAAGTAAAGCTAGAAAACATGATGAATATTAAGAAACTTGAAGTGAATGACTTTTCATTTTTCTCGTCTGAGTACATCTTTCAAATCTAAAAATCTACCATTCGTCTTTGCATTGAATACATTTAACATATATCGTCCGGTGCCCCACTGATCATCTCGAGGTTCTAGACAAAATCCAAAAACGGATATGCAATGTGATAGGTCTTGACCTGGCATCTCAAATCCAGTCGATTTCTCACTGATGGATGGGGCTTCCCTCTGTCTTTTCTGCAAATATTTACTTGGAAACTGCCCTGACGACTAGTTATCACAGTTGCCCCAACAGCATAAATTTAATTGTGCAACTAGGTTGGCGTTTCTGTCTCAGCATTTTTCAGTAACCGTCTCTTCAACAGCTTCTTTTTTCACACTCCCCGATATTGGAACTTCATTCCTATTACTTGATTCCCTGATAATCTCCAACAATTTAAATGGAAAGTCAATGGACATCTTCTGATGCCTTGTGCTTTATCCCCGTCCTTTTGTTTGTCCTTTCCTCAAACACTCCCCTCTTTAAACTTATTTTCACTCCCTGCTACCACTTGCGTGCTAATGGCACTCTCGACTTGCTTGTGGTGAAATGTGTGTGTGTGTGTGTGTGTGTGTGTGTGTGTGTGTGTGTGTAGTAATGTATTACCGTTATCAACATAAAGGGAAAAAGACAAAATCTAAATAGAGACAAAACGTGGTTGAGATAAGTAAATGATTTTTTTTTTTCCGGGATTTACAGGATTCGATCGACCACTCCGTATAATCATATGTTTGTTGAAGACTGAGAATCATTTCGGGTTATAACCTAAGGCAGTTGTCGCGATAGAGACGGTGAGAAAATCAATAGTAATATGAAAGAGACGAGAAACAGGAATGTTTCTTTAGGAAAAGGAAAAGAGTACTGACTTGTTATGTAATATCACTCCTTGAGCGAATGATGGACAATTTCATCACTGATGAAGAAGAGACTGGAAGCAACCGAAATGAGTCTGTGCAGAAGGATGCTGAGAATGCCATGTACCGAAGTTCTACAGAAAATAGAAACAAAAACGACACGAAGGAATAAACGGATGAAATTTTTAGGTACATGACAAGGAAAGAGGGGCTTGGAAAATTTGATACTCACAGGACTGGAACAAAAAGGCTTTTGTGAGAATCTCGTAAGCCTTCTTAGGATTTGTCTGAAAATTTTTATTACCCTGGTAATTTGGGGCGTTATTGCGGGAGTGTGTGCTCGAAGCCATATGAAATTAGAGTCTGTTTTCGGCATATGAGTTGTAGATGTCGAAATGAGTACTTCTTTTTGATTTAAAAAAATGAAGTTTTCGGCAGCGCACGACACGAGATTTTAATCAATACGTAAGCCACTCAAGTTAAAGTGTCACAGTTAAAGTATTATGGATGAATGAAGTTTTTGAAATGAAAGAATGAAGAGACGAAGGATTATGATATTAACGAAGACATACAGATTGAGCCTTTAATCTGTAAATTTATCAGTACATTGAAGTTAATGATGGCGCTGGAGTAAATGCTTGTGAAAGAAATTTTTGGTAGATTACACTGTGTAGCACAATGTTATATTCTGTGCTAAGGGAATAAATACTTAACACAAGGTGGATAATGGAAGAAAGGTTTATTGAACACAACCAGTACAATATGAAATATGGTACAGTTATACTCACAGGTCAATCTAGTAGTGAGTGCTACTAGTTGGAATGTCGGACGGGATTTCGTCGTCTCGCTCTCACATTTACCCCAGTCTCACGTAGACAGTTCACTTTATAGGTACTTACTACCTATATTGTAATCATTCATGGGGATGACTGGTTATTCCATTACATGAACAATTTTTCTCCTTTCGTACTAACTGATATTTTATATTTGCATAGGCTTAGAAAATATGAAAATATTACGGTGAAACACAATATTTGAAGAAAGTCATCATAAAGCGTCGAATCTACCATTTGTCTTTATTTTGAATATCGCTGCTACATACGGTCAGGTGCTCTTGCTATATATAAAACAAATTGAATTAAAAAAAAATCCAAAATATTTACAGCTAAAATACTACTATCCAATAAACAACAATTTCCATTTTGCCTTCTAGAGTTATTTGGAAGAGTTTTCAAGTGAAATGAGGTGCCCAGGGTTTGTCTTAATCCCCGTCCCGTATTACGAAATACGCTTTGTCGCCCTCACACATTTTAGCAGATATTGTTACAGAGTATTTTTTCGCTCTTAACTTGATAGATTCGTCACAGGCATAACAATATTCGTCTACCGAATGCCTATGCCATCTTTGACGAATGTATCTGTCAACGACGATTTGTCTGCACTTGGACAGCTAGATGTAACCTGAACTGTTGCGTTTACGTCCCCAGTATATATACTGCCATCTATGCTGCTAAAACATTCTAGAATTTCTTGAAACTTCTTGAAACTTTTAGAAACTTCTTGGAGGTTATTGAAACTTCTAGAAAGTTCACCTTCAGCAACTCAGCGATGAATCTATCTGGAATGTAATGGAAAATATGATAGTTTAAATAGTGATTTTCCAAGCGTAGCTCAAATGTGGCACAAGGCCGACTATGATAGTTTAAATAGTGATGTTCAATTAACAAAAGCAACGTTTGTACGGAAAAAAATAATCATTTCGTTTGCTTTCTAGACAGAGATAATTAGGAAATAACACTTACTGACCATCGCCAAAAAAGGCAAAATTTTGTTACACAATGTTTTGAGGGGAAAAGCAACAAACTTTGATTTAATGAGGACATTTCTGTCATACAAATATCCCCTTCACATACGACATAAATTACTATGATTATACATGTCGAAAAGGTTTTAAAAACACCAAATAAAATGTCTTGATGTCTCTACATATATTGATCCAATGGTATATACATACGGAATAACATCCGTGTCCTGGGTATGACGATAAACTAAATCAGAGTCTTGTTTAAGACGGTAAATTACATCCAACACTTCTTAATTGCTGGTTTTCCCAAGTCCACTCTGGTAGGGTGTGTTATCACCTGTTAGAGTCCACGCTATGGGTAAATAATTCACCCCCAAACTGGGGTAAAAACACTATGAAAGGGTAAAAATAGTTTATAATACCAGAAATGCTTTGTAAAAAAATTATTACAAGCAATACATTTTTGAAGAGAAAATATTACCAGCAATACATTTTTAAGAAAAACTTATTACCAGCAATATTTTTTTTTAAAAAAAAAGTATTACCAGCTATACATTTTTGAAAAAAAAAATTATTAGGTATACATTTTTGAAAAAATATATTACTAGCAGTATATTTAAAAAAAAAAAATTACCAGCAGTATATTTTTGAAAAACAATATTAACAGCAATATATTTTTGAAAAAATTATTACCAGCTATACATTTTTTAAAAAAAATATTACCAGCTATAACTTTTTGAAAAAAAAATATTACCAGCAATAAAATTCTTGTCGGCATTAAATAACCCATTGATATTGATATGCCGTAAAACGAAATAAACAAAACTAAACTAAACCAAAAAATACATATTCTATTCATACGAATCTATCCTAAAAAATGTTGTCGGCATTAAATAACCCATTGAGGGTGATATACCGTAAAACAAAATAACCGAAACCAAACTAAACCAAACAAAATAACCGAAACCAAACTAAACCAAACAAAATAACCGAAACCAAACTAAACCAAACAAAACAAAACCGAAACCGGGGTTTCATTTATAAATGTTTTATATGAAAATGGCAAACAATATTTCTGAAGGTTTCTTGGAAGCAATGAATACTGCTGCAATGAATGACAAAAGTGTTAAAATGTTAACAAAATCGAGTAATAAAAAAGGTTGAAGGTTGGATAATATAAATGAAGCAACATTAAAATATAAGAAATCGAAATATTATATTCATGTTCATATTTGCGTTAATAAAATATTTTTGCTTATAAATTTCAGCATTATTTATGAATAAAATCCTTCATGACACGTAATCCATTTGCTCGATAATATCTGACACACACAATTTGGTTTAAATATCAAGAATAAATATATATGTCCGTGTGAGTGTATATGTTTGTCTGTGTGTGTGTAAAATATTGCGTTTTAAATGCTGCAAAGTGTTTCAAAATGCAACGATTCTGAGTTTCGTGAATTAATACGTGGTATGATGAAACACTACCCTTTTAAAATGTTATTCCATTATTATATAATTGCTGTCTTGTGATATTCTGCACTAAGATAATGTTATATTTTTAATCTCTCTATTTTACACACACAAACACACGCACGCGCGAGCGCGCACACACACAGACACATATTTTGGGGCGGATACAGTTCAACACCAAACGGCACCAGTCTGTTTCATGCCTGAAGGAAATCTTCAGGCATGAAACGGACTGACACCGCTTGGTGTAGGCATCAGTATGAACTATTATGTTTTATCAAGCCCTTTTTTACCCATAAGTATTGCATAAATTAAACCTATATTTTATCATATATATATATATATATATATATATATATATATATATATATATATATATATATATATATATATTAAGAAATATACATGATATCTTATAATTTCACAACTCCGATTTTGATGCGGAATTAACTTTCAAGTGCTGGAATTTATTATATGTATTTTTATGTACATTTTGGGTTGACACTGGTGTCACCAATAATTATTATTATTATTATTATTATTATTATATATATATATATATATATATATATATATATATATATATATATATATATATATATATATATATATATATATATATATATAACATAGCAACATAGGTCTTTTAATTAACAGTGAGTACTGCTTTTTACACTCTAGAGTATTGAAATGTATTTATATATGATGGCTTGCTCATATAGCTCCCTTATATTTTCCCATTCGAATATATTATATATATATTCTTTTATTATCCAACAGTGTGATTTTATAACTACAAACGTTATTTTTAGTGCGTAAACGTGTTTGACTTGCTTCAAACTGCAAATCACCTTTAAATTAATATATATTTATATATATATATATATATATATATATATATATATATATATATATATATATATGTATATATATATAGGCAGCAAATTCTGATTTAGGTATATCTGAGTGAATAAATTCCAAACATTATATCTACTTATATTTATCATAATCGTTTGATATTCACGAATATTTGTCCATATATTACAATGAAAGGGGACGAAGAATACGCTGTAACAGTGAAAATCACTTTTATTTTTATTTATATTATTGGCAAATAAAATTGATTTTCGCTGTTGCAGTGCATATCTTGTCTCATTTGTTTGTAATATACGGAAAAATATTCTTGAATATGAAATGATAAAAATAAGAAGATAATATTTTAATTTATTCAACATATATATATATATATATATATATATATATATATATATATATATATATATATATATATATATATATATATATATATATATATATATATATATATATAATATATATATATATATATATATATATATAATCAAAAAACACTCAATGACTATATTTAAAACTGAAACTAAATTATTTTGTTTATTATATGAATATATATATCCTGAAATTGTTATGTATATCGGTGTGTGCTTTTTTTATTTACAGATTTTACATAGCGTAAAATGTATACGCCAGGCAGTTTAATTGATGTGTGTGTTTTAATTCCAGCCTTGTTTGCAGTGTTCGCTTTCGCACTACTGTTGTTATCTAGGTGCTTTTACATCTTAGACTGCACTCGGTGTGAGATAAAGTTTTAGAGACGAACTTCATCGAAACAAAAACTGAGAAGTCAACGAGAAACCATTCCATTATCTTTACTATGGTATCATGTCAATTAACACATTTGATGTAACAGTGATTTGGTTCTACAGAAGGATGCTGAGAATACCCAAGACTGAACATTCTGGAGTTTTAGAGAAAATAGAAAGAAAAAGCACAGTTATATTCAGAAACTGACAGTAGAAATTTATTGCGAACTTAATGAGGAAAGAGGATATTGATTTTAGGGTGTGTCTCTCCCTGAAAAATTTAGATATACCTCTGTGGTCCCTGAGGCATACTTTTAGATATTGGAAAAGCTTAGATTTTAGGAAGAGATCAGGGATAATGTCACGCTTAAATTTTGGCGCAAATCAGTTTTGTCGGTTTTCCCGTTATTGCGCACGAGGCTGAGTGGTTACAATGTTACTTTCTCAATATGAGATCCGTGTTCCTCTTTCAACATCGTTTGATTTGTTAGTACATGAATTTCTTTTAAAATATTTTTTACGTTTATACATTCTTTTTTATAGATACAAATATTTAAGTAAATGCACTGTGTATAATAAACAGTATTAACAACATTTACCGAGAAATTGTTATAGAAAATATGTGTCCTCCGACAGGAATGGAACCTGTATCCTATACGGAACCGTCATTTTGCTTGACGTGCCTTTACCGATTTTCACACGTACATTCATATCTGATCGATGCGTATCCATATCTAAACAAATGACGTCACACATTATGAAATGGACAAAGTGCGACAATTATTTTAAGGCATTCTTTATGTTTATACATTCTTTGTCATAGATAAAATGTCTTAAACAATTGTCGGACTTTGTCCATTTCATAATGTGTGAAGTTATTTGTTTACATTTGGATACGCGTTGAGCAGATATGAATGTATGTGAGAGATTCATGGAAGATTGTAGTTTAAAAGCAGTAAAATCGACCTTGTTAACACTCCTCTGAGGCGAAATCGGTTAAAGGCACGTCAGGCTATATGACTGTTCCGTATAGGATACAGGTTCCATTACTGTCGGAGGACGCATATTTTCTATGACAATTTCCCGGACATTCAGGCCGGTAAATGTAGTGGCACAGTTGGGAATTGCCTTAAACCTCCTCCTACGATGGATTTGCTAGCAGAATGTCATGTCATCATGGCCAAGGAGGTTAGCGTAATAACCTTGTTCAAATACTGATCATGCCGATTTTTCAGTTTCCTCCATGGGCTTGAATTAAGAACCGTCTATCATAATTTCAGGTTTACTCGTTTGGCTGGTGAAGAAACACAAATATGCATTTTTAGGTGTCTGCAGCAAGGATTAACTAGTGGCTTCTCTAGAGTTTAATGTGTGTTTACTATATGATCTCCTGCGTTCTAACTCTTGTGCGCGACTAACCTCAATTTTGTAACTCAGCATAAATACTTCTCAGCCTGATGAAGAGGAAAAAATATTAACGAGCGGCTTCTGTGTAATTCTTATTCTCTGCTTCCGTCTGAACTGCCACTGTCATATCTACAGCGAAGAAAACGGCGACTTACGTCATCAAAACAAGCCACAGCGCGTCGCGGGTATCCGACGACGGAAAAGAAAATTACTTACAAAAAAAAAAAAAAAAGAAAAAAATAGGGGCACGTATACCGCATGACATACTCAAGACGAAATATTTAGATTAAAAAGAAAAAAAAAAAGCAAGTCCGTCGCAGGAGTCTCTATAAAAGTATTTTGATATGCAAAAATTTGGCGTCCTCTCCCAGTTGTCGACGAATGAAAAAAATGCTCGTCGGATAAAAGCAGTTGGTGTTCTAGAATCGAGAGGAAAAAAATATATGTATTTTGGCTACCGCATTCATCGGAGAGTGAGTTATTTTTTTCTGACTGGTTACGTGCATTGGGATTTGTGAGATAGTACTTGCGAATCGAGTTTTTTTTCTGCCCCCGATATTCGAGTCTGAACTTACACTGATTTGTTCTCTGCATTGTGGAATTAATCTGCGACAAATATTTCCTTTGCTTTCAGAACGCATACAATATCTCAAGTAATTATCGACTAATATTCGATGAAATGTTGCCAATATTTATGTAAAAAAGACAAAAAAGAACACCAAAATATAATTTATATTTTTATAACAATAAAAAATTACATAAAATCGGCAAATATTGAAATCAAATCCTAAGAGCATCTCGGCTTCAGTCACCCTTCCCCGCCGTAACGCACTTTACTTGTGCCTTTTCTATAAATACTTTCTTGGTAATTATTCGGATGAATGCTTCGCTATGATACCTGGACTTTATGAATTTCAGTTCAATAGAAAATTAGGTACAAGGTCTCATTTTACAGTCAAAATGGCTAGATGTAATTGTAATTTTTATGCTAACATTTTCTTCTATCACACTTCTCGTTTGGGAAAATTTCTTCCGGCATCTTGATTCCCAGTCAACTTTTAACATCAAGAATGTAAATGCAATATCACTAGTTATCTTCTTAATTCGTGTCCTTTTATTATTCTCTATATTTTTCTTACATCCTCTAACACCAAGTAACCATGTGTGTCTTAGTGGCTTTATTGCCGTGCTTGGGGGTGGATTAACAGTAGAGAAATATTGAAGGGAGCATTAAATTACGTAAACTTAATCTGCTTTTTAAATTCAATGATCGAGCAATTTTCTTTTTCTCTCTCTCTCTCTCTCTCTCCCATTCTGTTGCATCACACTTAGAATTGTCAATCGAAATGTTTGTAGCAGAAAAATCCCAAGATCCTAAAATCAATATTTCTGTTGAAATGTCTATATTCTTGCTATTTTTTAGAATAAACTTTCCATTTTTAAATTTGCATTACCACAATATAACGCTACTCGAAAATGAGTCACGTTAGAACGTTCCTGTTGGAATAGTATTTTTTTTTTTTTGAAGGAACTGTTTTGTAAATGGATGTACCTGGAAGTGAAGATTAGAATTATTAGGATGATAGATAACAATTGAAGCATGACTTAAAAATAGAATTTGTGTTCAGGGTAGCAACCATCCGGTAGTCTGTTTCCCAAAGTAGCAGTTCTTGGAGCAAATCTCTTAGAGAAGAATTTTCTACCTATATGCGGCATGCAGAAATATGACTGTTTCGTGTCCGTGTGTGTAGCCTAACGGGTTCAAAGTGTAATAATCTGAAGTTGATCTGCTAAACAAGAGAGCTTATCTAAACAAATACTATTAGAATATCGACAGAACTGAGATTGGTTGCTCAGTTGAAATGAATGACATTTAAATATGACAATTAAATTTGCGGATTTTCCCTGTTACAGTCTTTATTTTGCATTGTTTTTTGTTGCCTTTTTATGACTTAGTTAAGGAACGATATGACATTTAGAGAAAGAAAAAATAGATATTTCTAAAAATGACAGAAATTACCTTTACATTTAGAGAGTAGGTCTTTATCTGATACGTTTTCAATATTTCGAATTTCGTTGGATGTTGAATGTGGAATTGATACTATACGTCATAAACAAAATGAAAGCATTTATATATATATATATATATATATATATATATATATATATATATATATATATATATATATATATATATGAAGAAATATAATGTTAAGGTGTGCTATATTTATGGGATTTACAACGGGCGACAGGCTGTTTCATTCTAGACGCAAACGTCAGATCACGATAGATATATACATATATATATATATATATATATATATATATATATATATATATATATATATATAGAAGAGATAAAATTAGTATAATCAATATATATATATATATATATATATATATATATATATTTACAAGAGGATAGAATCCAGATAGAACTCAAAGTCTAGGAAGAGTAAGAATATAATTTTCCGATTTCTTTTTGAATTGGAAAGGTCTGATAAACTGGATCGTGATTACGATTCCAATGTATTAAATTTTAACCTTGGAATATTAGTGTTTGAGCCTTTTTATTTATATATATATATATATATATATATATATATATATATATATACCAACTTAGCATTTTGTTGCATCAGGCTATAATAACGTTTTCCATGACGAGAAGGATAGACGCGAGAATGAATCTTTTGGGAAACAGCATCGTTAATCATATCTTAAAAGAAACACACAAAGCACGCCTTTATTTAAACGAAAAAGGATGAAAATAATTGCTATTACCTGGTGTTAGGTTTAAGTTCCTCTTTGTTAGAGAACCTGACGTGTGTGATCACGTGATAACCACATTAGAATCGAAATTTTATTCTCAGGTAGTGGTTGTTCAGGAAAATCTTTATCGCTTATTTTATTCTTCACGATGAAAACGCATGCTGCATACTCGAACGATTCTAATTGTATGTCGGAGGGGAAATTCTATTTAAATAAAATTGTATGCCAACATCCGTAGTGAAAGGAGACGTCATCATTTTTCTAAAGCAAAGAAAAATACAAAATCCAAGCTACAGTCATTGATTTTTTTTTTTTTTTTTTAATCATTAATAAATACTTTTTTCCATTTGAGGGATAAATATGTCTATATATTATTATATATATATATATATATATATATATATATTTCTTTCTTTTTGGCTTGTTTAAATAAAAATGAAAGAGAAGCAGAAGAGAAACGTTATTCGACTCAGTAGAGTTTTTTTTCTCCTTCTCCGATCCAGTTTTGTAGAGGGTCCCCGTCAAAGAGGCAAGGTAATAGAAGACTTTTCTGAAAGGCGGTATTCAGAAAAAAAAAAAAACAGAACTGAATAATAGCAACGAAGATTGCGCAGTTCTACGCTCTAAAAACACCATAAAGACAGATGACACACACATTGGAAGAATTCAACGGAAAGGTCCTTTTGAAGGACAAATTGAAAGCATGAGTGATGTCAATCTGCAGTCAGTACGAGGATTGACTGCCGAACGCTTTTCAGAAAAAAGATCTTAACACAGACAGAAAAATAGCGTTCTTTTTATTTCTTTTCTTTCGGGTCCTATTGTCAATCTGATCATTCTTTTCTATCTTATCTCTTATTAATTCTTTCATTTTTTTTTTTCTTTCGTTTCTTTATTTATTCATTCGTTGAATTTCCTTCCGATGTTTATTATATCTTCTAGTCTGCATTTTCTTTTCATTCTCTTTTTCAATATTATTTTTGAAAAATACGTATCACTTTTTTTACCGGTTATATTCATATCTATTTTATTTTGTTGAATTTATTGGGGTTTTTTTTTCTATTTTATTTAATTATCTCTTTCGCTGTTATTTTCATTTTTCATTCTAGTTGATTTTATATTTTTAACTTCCTTTTCTTCTTTCCTTATTTACACTGTTTTACTTCCTCTTCCTATTTTGCTTCTTCTTCCTTCTTTTCCTCGTGTATGTATTTTTCATACTTTATTTTTACATTATTTTAATTATCAGCTTCCATCTTTCTTTATTTCTTCCCTTCTTTTCGCTTTCCACTTTTTGTGATAATTTGTGATTATCAATTTTCCTTTTTTTTTTCACAAACATTTCGTCTTCATTTAATGTTTGCATATATGTATATTGCATTTTCTTTTATTTTTTTCTTTATTTCTTTCAAAGTCTCTTTCTTTTTTCTTGATTCTTATTAACATTCAAGCCCTCTTTCTTTTTTAATTTGCTTATTTTAAAATGTGTTTCTTCCTTTCTTTATTTATTTTATTGGCTCTTTCATTACAAGATTTATGTTGATTTCCATCATTTTCGTTTTTTTCCTGAGACTCTTTCTTTTCACTTTTTCTTTCTTTCTTTCTTTCTTTCTTTCTTTCTTTCTTTCTTTCTTTCTTTCTTTCTATTTCTTTCTTTCTTTTTTCTTACTTTCTTGATATTTGTGTTTCTTTCTTTGTTGATATATACTTTTCTTTCTTTCTTTATATTTCTTTCTTTTTTTCTGTCTTGATATTAGATTTTTTTCTTTCTTTCTTGATATGTCTTTCTTTCTTTCTTGATATTTCTTTCTTACTTGATATTTCTTTCTTTCTTTCTTGAAATTTGTTTCTTTCTTTCTTTATTAATATTTGTTTGTTTTTTCTTTCTTGATATTTTTTCTTTTTTCTTTCTTTCTTTCTTTCTTGATATTTCTTCCTTTCTTTTTTGATATTTCTTTCTTTCTTCATATTATATATTTCTTTCTTTCTTTTTTGATCTTTGTTTATTTCTATCTAGATATTTCTTTCTTTCTTTTTTGATATTTCTTTCTTTCTTTCTTCATATTTCTTTCTTTCTTTCTTTTTTGATATTTGTTTATTTCTTTCTTGATATTTGCTTTTTTTCTTACTTTCTATTTATATGTTTCTTTCGGTCAATATTTGTTTATTTATTTCTTATTTATTCTATATTTTTTCTTTCACTTATCATATGTATCGATTCTTTCTTTCTTTTTCTTTTTTTGCTGTCTTTTTTCTTTCTTTTCTTCCTCTTTCATTCTTTCTGTTTCATTTCTTTCTTTCTTTCATTTTGAAAAGTTCGTTTACATTGTCGTTATTCTTCATATATTCCTTTATTCCAACCCTTCATTAAACACAGTTTTCTCTTTAACCGCCCTTCCTTATTTCCTTCGACCTTTCATTTTGAATAAATCTCTCTTATCTTTTCCATCGGCTATTATTTTATTTACAGCATTTAATTTTTATTGTAATCCCGAAAATACATCTTTTTTTTTTTTATTCCATATTCCATAGAGGGTATACTTTCGTCGTTACGTTTATTCCTTACATCATTTTTTTTATTCTGAACAAGTACTACTTTCGATAAACCCACTGCTCATCCACTACCGAAGCATTTTGAAAAAAGAAAATATTTACTTTACTACAAGGTCACGAAACGACACACTCATTAAAGATAGAATTCCAAGCAAAGTTTGCTATATCAAGCCATAGAGAATAGATGCGCTTAGAGGAAACAAAGATTAGTATTTCCCAATGAGCAATACTTTTTTCAGGACTTGAGTGGCGATAAGTCTCCCTGTCTTTTTCTTTTTACTTTTATCAATCCTTTCTATTTAACACTCTCTGTTTTTTCATTGTGTCATTGCTACTATTCATTTATTCACCTTCTTTTTTTTTAAAGTAGATTACTCTTTGTACCGCTCTGCTTTTATTGCCTTCAATATGCCAGTATAAACTTATCTACACATTCTTTCGTCAATAATTCACTCCAAAAATGTTAGGTGACTCTTTCTGATTATTAGAAGCTACAATTTTATAGTAGTTTCCCAATGATGATTCGATGTGACACAAATTCGTTTTCCATCCATCTGCGCCTCAAGGAGCACTTCGATATGGTGTTATGATTATCAACATTTACTCACTAGATACATTACGATATGACACCGTACAGGTAGCAGACACGGAAAAGAAATTTTAAAACCTGCTAGAGAATTTACAGACGTAGAGCGAAAAGAACGGGCTAAGCATAAACTACAAGACAGAATGCATAGTCATCACTAAAAGGATGAAACCGAAATACGATTTGAGGGTCAGGGAACACTAAAATCAAGCAGGTTCGGAAGTGTAAATATCTGGGAAGTGTTTTAACAGAGGCCGGCAAGTGGGACACTGAAATCCGTAGAAGTATTGGGATGGCAAAGGACGCATTCTAAAAGCTGTACAGAGTATTGCGAAACAGGATTTCTTTGGTAAGAAAGAAAAGAGTATGGAGCTGTTACATGGCATCTGTCTTCTTTTACGGCAGCGAATCATGGACGGTCTCTTCAAAGATGAAGAAGTGACTTGAGGCGACGGAGATGTAGTTCTACCAAAGAATGCTGAGGATATCATGGACCGTGCGTGTGAAACAACGATGAGGTCCTGGATCAGTTGAAAAGGGTAGGCTTATACTTACCATCAGGAAGAGGCAGCTGAAGTTTCTGGGGCACGTAATGAGAAAAGAGTGCCTGGAGAATCTGACACTCACGGGTCAAATAGAGGGAAAGAGAGACAAGGGAAAGCAACGCGTGACATAACTGTCGGGCTTGAACAAGTGGATGACAGAATGTTATCTTGGGGAAATGGCTGATGGATGAAATTTATTGAGAGCTACAAAGGAGATTGGAAGGGGAGAGCAATGATCGCCAACGTCCAGAAAGGACACGGCACATAAAAAAAGAGAAAAAAATTGGGTTCGATCCTCACTGAGTGATCCTATTTTCAGCTTTGCGCCACATTTAAACTACATTTAGTAAATCTCTATTTCGACGTGGTGCAATGGTCAGCGAGTTTGTTTGGTTCGATCAATTACGACAGTCTAGTGAGTTATATGCTGACTAGGTTCTCTATATTTATCGGCCTTGTCCTATTAATAAATTGCTACATCCGGGAACCAAGAAAAATATGTTTAGTAGCTTTTTTCTCCTTAAAACTTCCTCGTTTTACCCAATGGGGTAAAAACTGGCTGGTTGCATTCAATACCTCTAAGACCAAACTAGTTACATTTCGTCATCGCCGATCTGACCCCAAACTACCACTACTCAGGTTGAACGGAGGTCATCTCAACGAAGCACTTTGCCTTTAAAGACTGTTAGGCCTCAAATTCATACACAACCTGAAGTGTAACACGTACACACGATCCATTGCTAAGGATGCAGGTAAAATGGTCGGTTCACAGTACCACTACCTGATTTCTGCAATCCGCTACCCTTACAAGAGATAGATCAAGCCCTTACTAACAGATAGGTCCCTAAATGTAGTTATTAATAGCCAGTCCTTCAGATATCTAGCGGTAAACTCAGGCGTCCCCCAGGGATCACTCCTCGGATCAACTCTCTTTTTGATCTACTGAAATGATCTGCCAAAGTATATCTTCCGATTGATTATAAACATCTATGCCAATGATACGACTATATAGGGGCGTACCTCTGAAACACTCGATGGTCAGAGATTGGCGACTGATCTCTCTTCTGGTCTTGCACAAACTACCCAATGGGGTAAGAACTGGATGGTTACATTCAATACCTCGAAAACCAAGCTGGCTACATTTCATAATCGCCGGTCTGACACCGAACGCCCACCAATCAGGTTGAGCGTACTTCCTCTCGGAGAAGTACCGTGCCTTGAAAGACTGTTGGTCCTCATATTCACACACGACCCCAAGTGGAACTTGTACATACAATCCATTACTAAGAATGCAGATAAAATGATCGGCTCTCTGGGTCGCTTCAATAAGTTCCTGACTGCTTCTGCGATCATCTAACTTTACAAGAGCCAGATCAGGCAAAAAATGGAGTATAGTTGTCATATTTGGGCGGAAGCTGCCAAGACCTGATTCACAAGCTGTTGTAGAGTAGTTTTCACAGTGGAGGCTTGTATTTTACTGAGTCGGTCCTAAAAGGGTCCGACGTACAAAACGTTAGGAATTTGCAATAATAGTTAATGACGCAGCAATCTAGTTGTGGGGCTCATACTTTAATGTCCGACATCGACTGACTCACACAACTCACTCTGAGCTCCACTGGCGACTGCTACTACTACTACTACTTATCTGTGGGAGAGTCTATTTACAATAGAAATAGGTACGTTCCGGTATAACACAAGCATTGATAGAATTCAAAAGCGACTCCGAGCTCACAAGAGGGATGTGTCAAGCCTCTCCCTGCTCTACCGCTACTTACATGGAAACTGCTCGGGTGAACTAAATTTCCTGATCCTGCCGAGGCAAACCTTCACAAGAACACAGTATATCATTTACATAGTAGTAAACCACCCACATTCCATCGGTTCTTCCCGCGAACCACTGCCCTGTGGATTCGACTCCCAACAGGATGTTTCTCCGATCTTAAAAATCTTAATCTTTTCAAGGCCAGGGTTAAGTGTTATCCTTCATTCCACTACAGACAAAAATCCTCCAAACGTAACCCTCTATCTCGAATGGTCCTCCCCGTGACTTGTAAAGGGGAAGTTTTATGTAAATAAATTATCACATACTGTATGAATGCTATTCGCATTCGTCATAGAAATCACTTCTACAAATATTTCTTCGTAGCTCGTAACAATTTCCAGCATTCAATCCCATATAGGAAATTTAACAGTGTATCATCCTGTTCATCATCATCATCATCATCATCATCATCATCATCATCAACATCATCATCATCATCACCACCACCACGACCATCATCATCACCATCAACACCACCACCACCATCATCATCATCATCATCAATCACTAAATGTGATAGTAACCATATATTTATGATCATAATCATGCACAACAACGCCAACACCATCAAGGATGTCCTTCTTTGTCTCTGCCATGGCTAAAACGCCTAGTTTTCCCTACGATATTTGTGGTGGTGGTGGTGGTGATGGTTCTGATCATGACTATCTACAAGACTGTTGGCACAGTCTGATTACTTTACACTTGAAATGGCTAGATGCAAACGTATGTTCGAGGTAACCAGTTTCTTTTCTCGTACTTCTCGCTTTTCGAACTCCCTTCCGGTTTCGTGTTTACCACTCTAGTTTCATCTCCTGAAATGTAAATGCAATGTCAGTCGCTATCTTCTTAATTTGCGTTATTTTATTGTTCTCAATTTATGTTATTTTCTTGTTTTCTTATTTGCGGGGGGGGGGATAAATAAAAGCTTAGTAGAACGCTGATTAGAATAGAGGGCAAAAAGACAAAGTTTACGTTGATCTTCAAAAGACAGCAAATTGTCTAATGGTACGATGGCCACTGTCCTGAAGGGAAACGGCAAGAAAAAGAAGAAGAAGAAAAAAAAAGAAGAAAAAGAAGAAAAATCATAATAATAATAATCATAATAATCATAAGAGTCATAATCATAATAATCATAATCATAATAATAATAATAATCATAATAATCATAATCATAATAATAAGCATAATCATCTTAGTTGATGTATTTTCGATTTATTTGCAATCATTTTCCAGAGAGAATAGTTAGCTTACTGAAGAATAGATTTCTACAAGAAATAATTAAAGAAATAATAGCAGTAAGAGAAGCAGAAGATATATGGCATGATTTTAAACCCATTTTGAACCAACAAAGAAATCAAAATGAAAATATACTTCTTATATATTACATATGTTTATATTCTGATCGTCCTAATTGTTTTAAATATATATATATGATACATATATATGATTGTCCTAATGCTGTAAGATATATATATATATATATATATATATATATATATATATATATATATATATATATATATATATATTATAAATTGATGGTTAGAACTGTGTACAAAAAAACATATTTTAAATAAATCAATTTATAATATTAATGCTCTGATAAATTTACATTGAACACTATTTTGTAAAAAAAAAAAATATCTATAAGAACACCGGATTATATATCTTACTGTGCCTTTTTTTTTATTTATATATACATATATATATATATATATATATATATATATATATATATATATATATATATATATATATATATTTAAAATTAATAGGTCATTATTCTTTACATGTCCTCTGCTGATCCGGACTAATTCGTAATCAGATAAACTAAAATAAAAATATACCAGAAATTCGGTTTGTGTTGCTGTATATGAATATGTCGGTAGAAATGTATACAAACAATACTGCCTCTTGTCAGTTAACTGGGAAACACCGAACAGAAGTTTCAAAACTGTGGATATAATCGGCATATATTCAATCGAATCTGTTTGTCATAGAAGGCTGCTGATTTTCTGCTTGGCTTGCAGTGAGTACGGGGATTTGCGCCTAGCCTGAAAATTAGTCGCATTGTAAAAAAAAAAAAATGACGAAATCTCGTCTTCGAAACAGAATAGACGAATAGAACCGTGTCTTTGTCCTCGACTCAATTCAGGCGGCCGCTTTGGAATAAGCGGCGAATTGTAGC
>CAHIKZ030001322.1:442500-467500 GCA_903632075.3 Acanthosepion pharaonis
GAAATCGAACGAGTTAAAATTTAGTTTGCATTTTGAAAAGTTATAAATCCACGTATTGTTCTTGTTACATGTATTTATCTGTTAAAGTGAAAGTGACTAATATAATGTAATTAGTAGAGTAAAATGTCTTACTAGTTTCGGTCTATATATATATTATATTATATTATATGACAATACGAATATAAGCATCTTATTATTTAAGGAATTTATAGTATATTAAGATCTCATTAAGTTAGTGAAGTGATTTCGACATTAATCACATTATCATTGCTATTTAATTCTTAGTATAAACTGTTTTTCTCATTTCTCTTATTGTCTCTCTCTCACTATATATATATATATATATATATATATATATATATATATATATATATATAAAAAGACATTTTTATGATTAACATTCCTTTTATAGATACAATATAAAATAATGTTATATATAAATATCTTTATATATATATATATATATATACTTAATTTAAATATTTAGGTAATCCATATATATAAATATATATATATATATATATATATATATATATATATATATATATATATTTCAATAAAAACAGACCACTTTAAGGTTCCATGTAATAAATTATTTCACCACAGCCCTTTTAAAGGGCCCTTGATCATCAGACTTTACTTCCAAAGGTTGAAATGAAAAATGAAAAGAAATTTACACATTTTTGACGGGCCGTATTAAACATATGTAAATTAACGAAGTGAGGAAGTGAGGGGAGAGAGAAGACATGAGTGAATTAGATGTACCATTTCAATTATTTATCCTTAAGCTCCCTTGGTGTGGTCCAGACATCGCTTAACTTAACGTATGTTATCTCTAGATATAGATGGGTAAGGGGTGAAGAAGAAAACCGACCACAAAGGAAAAAGATACAATAAAATAAATCATGAGACAAGGTCTCACTCAGTTTCTTAGACGCTGTTATTTCGCATTACTTTAAAGAGTATATTTGGGGATTAAAGTTTGATATAAATCTAAATGTCTAAACAATCTACGAAGAATTTAATTTGATGTTCGTCGGAGTTTTGGGTATTTTCTATGAAATAGTCGTTTGGAAAAAAGTTCATAGAAAGTGCATTGAAAGAATAAATTCCTTTTACATCTAGTAATCTTTTTATTTGCTTAAACTTTTTTGTTGTTGATTATTAAGTTGACATCTATCCGTTTGAGTTTTGTTCATAAATTAAACCCGTGACTGTTTTTAGATATTCCAATTTAAGTAATTTTATCATCAATAATGATTATTAAAGGGTAATATATTTCAATTTAAATTAAATTATCAGTTTACAATTTACCTCCGTATTATTTAAACTTATTTCCCATTGGAGAATATTAGAGGAGAAATTTGGATAAAACATTACTAACAGAAAATTAGGTCCTTCTTTTAGAATATTTCATATATCCATACACAAACACACCTCTACACATATCCGAACACCCATCTATATCCACATACATACATATCCCTATATACATATAAATTCATATATACACATACACACACATACACACAAACTATATGTATATACACATACATACACATATACACCTTTAGAAAAACACATACACACATATATACATACATATCCACACATACACATATATACACCCATATATAATTATATATATATATATATATATATATCCACATATATACACACATACAGATGCCTATACATGAACATCTATACATACACACATTACACGTACACACACATATACATATACACATATCCACATACACATATACACACATATATACGCACGCATACACCCACATATGCATGCATTCAAAGAACATATCAATATCCATACGTAATTACAATATTATATCTATATTCTCCCATATTATATATACGAATAGACAAAATTCTTTAATTATACGTACATATACATATATTACCTGCCATCCAATATCTATGGCAAGACATACATCCCATCTAATTATGCACACACTAACTCACATGTACATATATATATATATATATATATATATATATATATATATATATATATATATATATATGTATAAAATAAAAAAAAAGAGAACCTCCATGTCTCTTTTTCCATATAAAACATATACATGTACATATTAAAGACGTATCAGTGTTCAAGTACAATGCCATAGTTATATACATACAATTATGTGTTCGCGTTCATGTGTGCATAGAAACCTTTCCAAAAGCAAAAAGAACAAAGGTCATTCAATATTATTCTTCCCATATAATTATTTCTCAATGTATTTTGTTAGGTTTAGGTTGTTCTTATGTCGGCATTTAAAAATTAGTTCATTGTGTCTATTTAGTAATAATGTGTGCGTGCGTCTGTGTGTGTGTGTGTGTGTGTGTGTGTGTGTGTGAGAGAGAGAGAGGATATTTAATGACAAAGCGGAAAAAAATTGTTTGATGCGTTTCGTGTTTTACGGACTACGGAAGATATAACTAGACTAACAAAAGATATAAAATGATATAATATAATAGTATTACTAATATATATATATATATATATATATATATATATATATATATATATATATATAAATAAAATATAATATAATATAATATAATATATATATATATAATATATATATATATATATATATATATATATATATATATATTATAAGACATATCTAACAATAGAGTGATGGCGTTGAAATTTTCAACATTTAAGTTTTTAAAAATGTTTGTCAGCGTATAGTCTAGCAAATTTCTTCTTTTTTCTTTTTCTTCACATTTTATCACTTTTTGAGATGTGATAATTTCTATATCTTCCTGTTGCATTCTATTGTATTTAATTTCTGAAAGCACCTCTGTCATTCCTTAGAGCCTTTGTTAAACTATCCATCACCTGTAACTCTACTATCCAGATAAGGCTCACGTCCACATTACGTTGGAACACTGTTTCTGGTACGACCACCGAAATTAAGCAACGTCCAACCTGGTCAGTAGACACAGAGTGGCATCTTGGAATACCAGCTGTGTAAGCTTGGATTTGCGAGTGGTGTATTGGATAACGACTCGAAATTGTAAATCGGAGAGCCTAGTTTCAATTTCAGTTGAGTTCTTTATACGCACTTACGCATAAACAATCTTGGAAGAGGTATAAGTTTAAATCTTCTTTCTCCAAATCTGCGTTAATTATAAGACTTGTATTATTAAATCATTAGTTTTTTTTTTGTTTTAGTTTTTACAGCAAGGTTCACCCTTTACACGGATCGGGGGTAATTCGAAGTAGAGGGTTACGTTTGGAGGCCATTTGTGTGTATAGGAGCGAAGATAACAGTTAACCCTAGCCTTGAATAAGTCAAGACTGTAATGATCGGTGAAACACCCAGTTGGGAGTCGGTACCACACGGCAGTAGGTAGCAGGAAGAAGTTTCTCGTGGGAGACTTACTTTCTTTTACTTAAATGAGTTGAGAAACCGTAGAAAAATATCCGCTATCCAGGTACTTACATTTTAAACTCTTCTTTTTTTTCAAGTAAATCACCCCAAGCAAGGCGAGTGTGCCACTAGCACGCAAGAGGTTACAGAGAGTGAGAGTAAGAGTAAAGAGGAGTGTTTGGGAAAGGATAAAGAGAAGGACAGGGATTAAATTCAAGGCATCAGAAGATATCGATTGACATTACATTTGATTTTCTGAAGAGTATAGCTTTCAGGGAAGCAAGTGATAGGAAGGGGAGATCCACTGACTGGAGGTGCGAGATAAGAAGATGCTGGAGCAGAAGAGATGCCTAAATTTAGCCGTTTCGACAGTGAAAGAGTGGGACCGAGATGCCAACCTAGTAGCACGCTTAAATTCATGCAGTTTATGAATCAGTGAAAGTAGCTCGTCAGAGCAGTTATCGTAAAAGTACTTGTAGAAAAGACAGAGGGAAGCCACAGTACGTCTGTGACATAGTGACTGCAGACGGGATTCGAGATCAGGACCAACCATGTTGCATATCCATCTCTGGATTTTATCGAGGACCGAGATGAACACCGAGATTACCAGACCATATATGACAGCAATATTCCATCCAAGGGTGAATGGTTGATTTGTAGATTTAAATGGTGTACTCAGGCGAGAAAAACCTTCTGGCGCGACACAAAGAACCCACTTTCCTTGCGGTAGATAAAGCTATTGATTCACTGTAATTGTTCCACTTCAGGTCAGTGGAGAGCTGAGACCAAGCAGGCGCAGAGAGTCGTTCTCGTGGAGTTGGGCATCAGCAATCCTGATGGGAGGCGGATAGGGTTCTCTAAGATGGGTAACCAAGAGCAGTTTCGTTTTAGAGGCATTAAAGTTTACAAGCCAATTCCTGCCCCAGTCAACGACAGATTGGAGGCCCTTTTCACCACAACGTAAGCAACATCCTGGGCTTTCTTTTTGGCTAAAAGCAGGAAGTCTTCATACAGTTAATGGTTCAATCCTTCTGTCTGTTTTCCATTAATAGTGTTCCTTTTATGTTTCTGTACACTTCAGCGCCTAGTCGACTACAGCTCTTCACAAGTACTTGTCCTTTGTATCTATAAGTGGGTTTCACTCTTGACCATCCATCTTTATCCTCTCTACTATCCATTCACTCAAACACATTTAACCACTTAAATGTTGTACCTGTTTGGTCCTCTTTGCTTCATTCTTGTACGTCTTTTGAGTGCTAAATTTTCCAAGCTCTCTTTCCACATTATGTGTTTCCTTTACTATTTGTATGATACTTATTACCTTTTTTTTAATCTGCCATCAACATATCAGATAAATACATTCAACCAGAGATATATTTATATATGGCTAAAAAATAAAATAGTTAAATTGATATATGTATATATAATTATTTATATAATTATATATATAATATATATATATATATATATATATATATATATATATATATATGCAAATTTCATTAAATAAGACAGACAAGGCGCTTTGATTTAGTTTTTATAGAATTTCTCATGTGATCTAATAATTTGTCTTTTCAGATAATAAATTATATCAAATTATATTTATATAATTTATCATCTGAAAAGATAAAAAAAAAATTATGAGATTACATGAGAAATTGTTAAAAGATTAAATCAAAGCACCTTGTCTGTCATCAATAAGTGTGCATGAAAGTATCCCTGCCTAAATTCACACACACACACGCATTTATATATATATATATATATATATATATATATATATATATATATATATATATATATATATAATTGTTTATAATCCATATAAAATATGATGCCGTAAACAAAAATATAATATATGATATTCTGTAATGTTGCGTAGTGTATTAGAGTCAATAAATTTTCAGCACCCCCTCAATGATAGAGAGAATGGAATAATTAGTTAAATAATTAGAAGCATCGATATATATATATATATATATATATATATATATATATATATATATATAGTAGACAAAAAAACTAAAATTACCTCATATATGGTATAGTGAATTATATACCACGTTTCCCGTATGAGTAATTTGGGATTTATTGTGTACTAATTATTTGCTTTGTAATAATAAATATATTGAGGTCTTTGTGGATCAGTTTTAATATTGTATATTAGTAGAATCCACTTGTATTATATACTAACGGATTTATTACCTTCACTATATGATATATATATATATATATATATATATATATATATATATATATATATATATATATATATATATATAGAGATATATATGGATATATATATATGTGTGTGTGTGCGCGCGTGTGTGTGCGTCTTTGTGCGCGTATACTGAAATATATATAATAATTAAATCGAAGTTAATTTTTGGAATGATAGAGAGAAATATGAATGTGAAATGAATTGTCAGGAAAAAAAAATTAGTGTGCAAAAGAAGAGAAATCTTATCGGAAAAATCCACCGAGAATACAAACAAAGATCTTTTCTTTTTAAAAAAAAAAAACATTGGTTATTTTCGGATGAAGGTATTCTCAAAGTTCAATCTGTGCTGTTTCAATGAAAGCCTTGCGTCATGTGAGCGTAATTTTGATTGCTGAATATTTAGACGAAGGGACGTAACGCGGAGACATATATGCAGGAACAGGGTCATGAAAGGCGTCTGAAAATAAATATGAAGTCAGCTCTAAGTTTGAACAAAAATATGGAAACGGGATAACAAAACACGGACGAAAAAGAAAAAGAGTGTTAATAAAATAGAAATGTGTATAGAAGAGAGAAATATCAAATGAAAGGAAATGGAGAGTTGAATAAACGGAATGAAAGTGGAGAGAAAATAAAGTGAAGAAACATGGATAATAAAGTGTAAAGAAAACACGGAGGAATTTATTTGGAAAGATAGAAGTAAATTAAAATGAAGGGCATGTAATAATTGTCGAATGGAAATAAATAAGAGGAAAAATGGGAAGTTAAAAAAGAAAAATTAAAAGGAAAAATTGAAAGAAAGAAATGGATGTAAAATGAGTGAAAAGCATAAGAAAGGAATAAAAACTGAACGGAAATGGAAAGAAAAAAGAAAACGAAAAGGAATAAAATGTAAAGGAAAAACAAAAGAAAGAAAATATAAACTAAATTATAAAGGTAAAATGCAGAGGAAGGATTGAAAGAATTTTAAAAAATTAAAAAAAACAAAATCGAAAGATATCAAATGAAACGAAGAATGAAAGCAAAATGAAGGTAGAGAAATGAATGATTAAAAGAAAAAAAATATAAAGACATAAAGGAAAGAAAATATATGAAATGAAATTTAAAATGTAAGAATAAACAAAAAGAAGGAGAAAGTAAAGAGAAAATGTAAACAATAAGAAAATGGAAATGCAGAAATAAAAGAAGAAATATCGTAGATAAAATGAAAGACGGAATTAATTAAAGAAAATGAAAATAAACGAAAGAAAAGGAAGAAAACAAAGAAAAGAAAATGAGAAAATAAATGTAATTGAAAAAAAAACAGTCGAAAGAAGAAAGATGAAAGCGAGCATTAAAATGTAAGTTAAAATCAAGTTTAACACCATTCCACAAATTGAAATAAAAAAAAAATCCCGTTTTATCAAAAATATTTCCGTTTCTTATCAATAGGGGATAATATCGACAGACCTTTCATGTTCTTTTGGGCTTATATAATATTCTACAGATGGTATTTTTCGATGATCCTAACTCGCTGTGCTGTTGAACCCGTTTTCTTCAAACTGTTCGTTAAGGCATCACAATCTACATTTAATAATCATCAAATTTAGAAGGTTATTTCAAAGGTCAAGTTACCACTTTTTAAACACTTCAATCTTTTTTTGTGGGAAGGGTACAACCTACAGATATTCTTTATTTCCCCTCTCTATCTAAACAGCAAGGACTTTGATAGGCAGATTGGTTGTTTCGAGGAACTTAGAAATACCTCTTAATTTACATTATTTACATTATTCGAACTATTGACCTCATCTTTGTCGCCATATTTATTATAACGATTCGGCCGTTGTACGCTCCGGCCTTCTTCAGGTGGTTGGAATGTCGAACTGAACCCTTTACATTCCAACTAGTCAGATTGGTTGTTTTGAGGAACTTAGAAATACCTCTTAATTTACATTATTTACTTTATTTGGACTATTGTCATCATCTCATGGCGACAGAAATGAGGACAATAGTCCGAATAATGAAAATCGTGTACATAATACCTCATCTGAGAAATATAGAAAAATACCTCTTAATTTCTGTTGATCCACCGTACCAGCGGTGGTAGCACCTGTTTCACTCACAACTATCCACAGTACATTTTATACTAAAATAACCAACAATAGATTTTTTATGGCAAAATGACTATCAATTCATGGTTAACATTTATAAAAATGCTTTTTTATAATAAAATCACATTTTATGATCTATAAAATATTTATTGAAAAAATATAGGTTTACTATGGAAATATAAATTATATAAAAAGTATCTATAGTTGAAAGCATAAAATTCGTATAAAATATTTAGATTTCGACATTAAATAGTCCATAGAGTTTGACAAGCTGCAAAACAAAATCAACCAACCCAACAACCAATATGTATTAATACACTTTTGGCATTACACCGTATAAAATCCTATAATTTCTTGAATAAATCAAACTGTATTCCTAAACATAACTTCAACAAATTTACAATATAAACTCACATATCATCGACGCTTTTAATTATGTCCACACAAATTTGTATATGCACAAAAATATCATCTGCCATGTATTCAATTGTGAAACAGAATAACTTATACCACACTTTGATTACCACTGAGTAGTGCGTTTGATCATTACTGGTGCTCCATAATTTAGGCCTTGTGCCGCATCTAAGTCACGCTTAGAAAATCACTTGGACACCTCGAGAAGGTGTAATGGTTCGCAAACTTGTCTAGCTAGAACAATTATGACTGAGAAGTGAGTTCAATCCTTACTAGGTGCCTCTTACTTTCAGCCTTGTTCCACATTCAAGCTACGGTTGGAAAATTACTATACCTTACTTTGATTTCCTCAAAACTCTTAAGAAAATTAAATTTCGGTATTAAATGACCCATAAAGAGTTGATATGTCGTTAAACAGAAACAATCACCTTTTCTAAACATCTTAAATCACTTCAGTGATTTTGAGTCTCAATCTGAAAGAATACTTTAGATCTGCCAGAATCCCAATGAGTTTATCGGTACACCTGAGTAGCATTAATAATAATAATAATAATAATAATAATAATAATAATAATAATAAGACATTGTTATTACAGACCACAAATAAAATCGTCCTTATTAATATGGCAGTCCCTGCAGCCTGCTATGCATCATTGAAGATATTCAAAAAGCTGTCAAAATTCAAGGACTCTGAAATAGAAATCTCAAACCTTGTGGCATATGGGAACATCAACAATCCCTGTTGTAGTTGGAGCCTTAGGATTGGTTGGAGAAGATTCCAGTAGACTAATTGAAAGGATTCCTGGAAGTCCATGCCTCAAGGAGATACAAAAATTGTTCTGACAAGTACAGCCCACAATTTACGAAGGGCTTTATCTATGTAATTTTTTTTTTTTTTTTTTTTTTTGTTAGTGGAAAGTGTCATGATGCCATTTATAACCTTAGCTCCCTGTGCGGGACCCGGAAAGAAATGTGTAAACGCCAGAAATCAAAGAAAATAAAAATAATAATAATAATAATTCCTCGAGTAAAAAAATGAGATTTTCGTTTAAATGTTTAAATATAAACAGATTATTATTATTATTATTATTATTATTATTATTATCATTATTATATTTCAATTACTGCTGTGGTTACACTACCTACCAATTCTTCGGAAAGACACAAGTGGCGTGATGTTAAGATTACATTTCATGATTTATTTTCCATGCCACTTGAGTTAAATGGACAAATATCTTTCTAGTGTGTGGGCCGCACTTATCAAGATAATCTTTCGTGTTACTCTGACGTTGTGTTTTCCAGGTTTTATTTCAATATGATGTTGTGTTCCTTTTTTTTTCATTATTCCTTGGTTACTCTATTACAGTCAGCTGGGCAAACCACATCAAATAGTCGGCAAGTGTTTTATTTTCGGTTTTTGGCAATTATGTTTAACACGTCTTGTTTATTGCTTCAATCTTTCTGTTTGTAAAGATGGTGTAATCCCATGGAATGTTGATGTCTTCTATTTCTGTAAACAGTGCTGGGTGATGTTTATATCAGTGTTTATTAACATCTTTTCCAAAGTGTTTGCACATTGTCCTGTGTAAATGTTGCCCTAATCTATCGTAACGATATTTATATTCATTTGGCGCAAGTGCAGAACATCCTGAGATTAAATGGTCTATGGTTTCCTGATATTTGTCACAGAACCTGCATTTTAGTCCCATACCATTATGTATGATATTTATAATTATTATTATTATTATTATTATTATTATTATTATTATGGTTTGTGCATATTACCTGCTTTTTATCCAGGAGATTTAGGTCTAAACTATTGCCCTTAGGCCCTATAGTAGAAGTGTAATTTAATTCATACCACTTATCTTAGTCTATATGATATTCCCAGTAGGGCGATCTTCTGGGCAACTTGTATGTTGATGTTACCTGAAACACAGTAAAATTGTCAATACCTTTTCTCATGAAGCCCAGATCTCCGATTATTATTGAAAGAGTCTCATTCTACATTCTCCACATCATGTTAATCTCTATCTTTAGGTCCTTGTAATTGGGCAATTTCTAGATAGTTTTCTTGGAGTTGTTTCTCTCAGATGGTACTGCTTGTCTTTTAAGATAAAATCAGGTCTATGAATTGGCATGTCCCAGAATATAGTTATATCGTTATTTTAGGTAACTGTGTCTGGTTGGTGCTCATACCATCTCTCAGTGGTTTCGATTTTGTTCTTCTTGCATATCTTACAGATCATATATGTCACTACCTTTTTATGTCTGTGAGTATATTAATTTTTGTTAGTTCCGGACATCCTGAGTTAATATGGTCGACAGTTTCATCATATCTTCCACAGATTCTGCATTTCGGGTTGGTTCCATCCTTGGTTATGTGACAATGATAGGATCTGTCTGTGAGGCTTTGGTCCCGAGCTGCAATAATTAGGCCTTCTCTCTTAGCTTTAAGCTCGGTACTTCTTAGACAATGATGAGTTTTCTGTTGGTCCACAGCTTCGTCTTTCGTTCTTTTTAGAAAATTTGCAGATTCTTTTGTAATTTCACTTGGTTCATTTGTTATGTTTTCTGTTTTACCTGTTTGGTGCAGATAGTACCCGTTTCGTTTTTTTTTTTTGCAGGTATATTATGCTATTTCTTGATTCTATTAAGCTATCTCATGATGAGTGCAACTTCTCTGTTGATGGAATGGATTTGGTGTTTCACGATTTGTAGGAGAAGGCAATTGATTTTTGTGAGGTATGCTTCCAATCCGACTGCTTTAGTTTTTAGAGTTACTTCAATTTGGATTAGACCTCGGCGTCCTAAACTTCACAGTACATACAGCCTAACAAGATCTGATTACGGGTTGTGGATACTAATTTGTGTAAGCCTCTTGGCGTCCAATCTTTAAATGTCATTCAAATTTTATTGAATAATATCGAAGTTGTATGTTACTAAGTGTGTAGCTAAGATGTTTATAGCCTTCATTTTATTGGTCCCATTATGTTCACTTTCTATTAGGTTGGTGCAAAAATAATGACGTAATAGTGTCGTTTTTTGACGTATTTTTTAACGTCAAAAAACGATTTTCTTATGTCATTATTTTAGCACCAACCTAATAATATCACATGCATTCTCGTATACTGTTATTATTTGTGTATGTTATGTTTCCTTTTTTTATCCAGTAGAGCTGGATCCAAACTATGATCCTTAGACCGTATAGAAGAATTTCAGCACGTTTAAGTTGCATGCCTTCACGCAAGCGTCGTTCATTCGTTTTGATGTGTTCATTGTCAGTACATAGGTTTTTCATTAAAAGATAAGAAACGTTCGTACAAAGACATAATCATTTTTTGTCGTTTTATATAGTTTTCTACATGAAAAAATGTTTTAAAATATAATTTGAAGAAGAGAGACATTCTTTTGAAATATTGTTGAACATTGTCAAACACAGTGTTCTTTGTTTTCTTTATATTTTCTTAAATCTCGCTCTTCTCTTAACTGTTGAAAAATATTGGAAGAGTTACGTCAATCATTTTCTTTAATATTACTAATAAAATGACCAGGAGATAATAATAATAATAATAATAATAATAATAATAATAATAATAATAATAATAATAATAATAATAATAATAATAATAATAATAAAAATAATAGCCTCCTTATTGTTATGGCAGTCCCTGCTGATTGCAATGTATCTTTGAAGATATTCAAAAAGCTGTCAAAATACAAGTACCTTGAAATAGAAATCTCAAAAATGTGGCATATGGGAACATCAACAATCACTTTTGTAGTTGGAGCGCTAGGCCTGGTTGGAAAAGGTTGCAGTAGAATAATTGAAGGGATTCCTGGAAGTCCATGCCTCAAGGAGATACAAAAAATTGTTCTGACAAGTACAGCCCACACTTTACAAAGGGCTTTATCTATGTAATTATTTTTTTTTTTTTTGTCAGTAGAAAGTGTCATTATAAACTGCTGTTTTGCTGAATTCTGAACTTTTGTTGCCATTTCTTTTAACTAAAGACGCGTCATTATTTTCTTCTCCAAATAACCCTTATGTGTCTTGGCGAAATTATCGCCTTGCTTGGGGTGAAATGATATAAAAAAAACATCAGTCATAAAACATCTTGCCAGTAATTTTACAATAGCGAAGTAATAACAGACTATTAGTAGAAATAATGTTGTATATACTTTTGTAAATGCAAAACGGGCCATAATGCGACATAAAATATTAAATATTTTAACCATTTTAAATGAATTAAAAAAAAAAACTTTGAAATTTATTGCAGCACAACACTATCTAAAAATATGAATTAAAAAAGAAATAGAAACATCTTGCCGGAAATGTAAACATGCAATTGTCAGTTCCCATGCAATCAGCAAATTAAACGCATCAGTATTTCTGAAGTGTGTAATAAGAGATTAGCAGCAGAAAGCGTAGATATCAGCAGTAATCTGCAGATTAACAATGACCACGATGACGAGAATGATTATCCTGATTTGATAAATCAAATACTGGATGAATTATTAAATGAACTCGCAAAGATAAAACTTAAGAGATATGCCATGGTTAAGAAAAATAAAACACGTTTGAATATTCCAAAGAGAAAAATAAGAACAAATCTAGGAAAATTCCAATACAAAATATATGCTTAATGAAAAGACACCCGCCATAGCTGAAAGAAATTATATATACATCAGCAAAAATGATAGAGCTAAAATGCATTATAAGCAAAAAAGCCGTGAAATCAAATATGAATAATTTTCCGTAAGGGAATATATATATATATATATATATATATATATATATATATATATATATATATATATATATTCTCTTACGGAAAATTTAAAACAGAAAGCACAGTAAAAATAAAAATAAAATAAAATGGCAAATAATCCAAAGATACGAAAAATAACTCAAATTCTTCAAGCAAAATAAAATTTCTACAGAGAATTAATAAAAGAGAAAATTAAAGCAGAAATACCGACTGAAGATGGATTAAAGAATTTTTGTATAAAAATCTGAAGTGAAGATAAGATTTACAAGAAACACTCACAATGGACTGATAAAATAAAACAAATAAACACAAGTTGGTATAATATAAAAAAAAGAAAAAAACGAAAAGATACCCTGACAAAATAATTCAAATGGAATTCTCCAAGACTTCATAATGTAACCAATTTATGATTTTCTTCATTTACATGTATGCATGATATGTTGGAAAAGAAATAACATACCCAATGCCAAAAGAGGGAAGATACATTTTAACATGAGAACGTATTGCGAATAACACGTCTTACATGGTCTCCTCACAATATGAAGAAGGGACATGAATCAACAGAACATATGTACAACGAAATAGTTCTAGAAATTATGGGGAAAATGTACACATACTTAACATCAGGAAGATAAACTTGGATTTTCTAGGAGCAATAATGAGGAAAGAGCGCTTAAATAATTTGATACACACAGGACAGATCTTAAGAAATTTCAGTTATTTTGTCTTTCAGTTATTTCTCCTAAAACCTGATCCAATATTCATTTACTTAAGCTCACTAAGTATATCATGCGTTGGTTTCATCTGTACCTCTTTCTCTCTATCTTCTCGTGAGTATCAGTATGTGACCCAGAAAATTCCACGGTTTCTTTTTGATGTTAATTATTAACTTCATTTTTGTTTTCATTTTCACGAAAACTTTGTCGTTGAGAAGATAGAAGAAAAACAACGCATAACCAAGATAACGCTATTTCGCAAATGGATGGCGAAACAGGTTTAGGAGACAAAAATAAAATAAAATATATTAAGAGCTACAAAGGACTGGAAATTGTGGAGAGCCATGATCATCAACGACCTGAAGCGACACGGTCCATAGAAAAAAAGAAGAACGTAAATAGCGAAATAAAATACATATGTTTACATGTAAAATAATAACTCATTTCCAACATGGCAGATGGTTATTGACAGGGATCATAAAACATATTAAGAGCTACAAAGGACTGGAAATTGTGGAGAGCCATGATCATCAACGACCTGAAGCGACACGGTCCATAGAAAAAAAGAAGAACGTAAATAGCGAAATAAAATAAAAAAAAGAAGAACAAAGGTAAATAGCCGAAATAAAATCCATGTTTACGAAATAAAATAATAACTAAAATAATAACTCATTTCTAACATGGCAGATGGTTATTGACAGGGATCATACGGAAAGAAGGATCAAATGATAACAGAATTCTAGGAGGAAGTTGAGTAGCTGCTAAGTGATTGCTCCGTATGCCGGATATCAGGATATTTTCGGGTTCATCAGGAAAGGGGCTCCGCATCAGAGTCTACATCAACGGATTTTACCGTTCAGTGCCCCTATCACTGAGGTGAGCAGCCACCACCTGGTTCAACTAACTGGCCATCTAACTATTACTCGTTTTTCAGGGGATCATTACTCGACGCCATTTTTTGAGCTGGATCCAATGGACCAGCTTCCCAATTGCTGCTTAGATGCTCTTCAGAGTTACGCTAACGATTCTTTCTGTGAATTTATATGATGTGTCCCCTCAGGACTTAACAGGTAATGGCTTTCCACAACTTCATCCCCTTTTGTAGCTCTTAAGAAATTTTGTCTTTCAGTCATTTCTCCTAAAACTTGATCCACCATCCATTTACTCAATGTCACTAAGTATATCATGCGCATTTTTCTCTGTACCTCTTGCTCTCTATCTTCCCGGGAGTATCAGATTTTCCAAGCCCTCCTTCCTCATTATGTGACTCAGAAATCTCAACGGTTTCTTTCTGATGTTAATTATTAGCTTCATTTTTGTTTCCATTTTCTCTAAAACATTGTCGTGGCTCAAATGTTTGGTTCATAGTATCCTCAGCATCCTTTTCTAGAACCACATTTCTGTTTTAAGTCTCTTCTTCATCTCTGAGGAGATCGACCAGCTGTCACTGTCATTCAGGATGACAGATATCATGTAAAAGTTCAGTAAATTTTTTCTTGTTTCTCAGTTTTGGGGGGTTTTATTTTTCTTTTTCTTTTTTCCATTACTCTACTTCGCTTTTGGAATGCATCCTTGGCTATCACAGTACGTCTTCGTATTTCTTTGTCACACTTTTCGTTCTCTGTTAAAAAAGAAAAAAAAATCTTAGATATTTAAATTTCCGCACTCATTTGATTCTGTTATCTCCGATTTGCAATTCGCAATTTGGGCTCATCCTTTTGCTAACAACCATGCATTCTATCTTCTTGCAGTTGATGTTTAATCCTTTCTTCTCGCTTTTTCCTTCACTCCCTTCTGTAGAAGTTTTTGTAACATTCTTTCTGTGTCTGCTATCAACACTGTGTCGTCTGCATGTCTTATGTTAACATTGTGACCGCCAATAATGGTAGGACTTTTCGTTCTTTAGAATCGCTTGGCTGTATGAATTGAATAAATCCAATGAGAAGACAAAGCCGTTTCTTACACCCTTTTCTATTTTTGTATAACTTCTGAACTCATCTTCTATCCAAATACAGGTAATTTGCTGCCAGTATAGTTTTCTTGATGCGAGTTGCTTTAAATAAGATACATAAAAAATACATTGATTCCAAATTGTCGGCAAGTAGGTCATTCTTTTTTCCTATTTGTTATTACTCTGCTTAGTTTTAGAATACTCCTTTGGTTATCCCTATACGCATTCACATTTCAGCGTCGTTCTTTCCGCCATCTATTAAACACTTTGCAGATATCTAAAATTTAACACTTGTTTGATTTTAGAATCTCCAATTTGCAATTCGCATTTTGGGCTCATCCTTTTGCTAACAACCACACATTCTGTCTTCTTGCAGTTGATATTTAATCCTTTCTTCTTGCTTTCCTTCACTACCGTACCGGTGTTTTGTAGTTTTCATTGATTCCAATGGATCCTATTTATCTCAAGCACTGATGTATCTTTGAAGCCAAGCTCAATAATGAAAAGATTTGCCGAACACCCAACATCCTGACATTATCTTCTATTTTATTTCATACTTTTTTATTTCTAATTTTATTGGCAAAATGTTCATTCAATACAAAATCCAAGATCCATTCAATGCTGAATATTGCTGGAACATGTTGTTGTATAGATGCATATAGATTATGTCAGATAAATAAATTTGACTCTACACTTAAATAGATTGATTGTAGTGATCGGGAAAGCATTATCTCGGGAGCTTGTTCTGCAACGTAGCTATTCTCTGGAACAATGATTCTGAGTGGAACTTCTTTCTTAAGAATTGAATATGAAGAGAATAAAGATGTTTCGTCCCTCCATGTGCGGAATATTGGATTCTTGCTACAAACGTGTATACTTAGGAAATATTTAGAATTTTCTATTCGTTCTTTGAGGGTCGGTCTTGAAAATTGTATGAACAATGTTATTTGTTATTAATCTTCTATTCATTTCGTTCTCCATCTCCCAAGGGAAAGAAAAGCTACATTAATGTTGTTCTCTTGTGTAATTGTGAGTTCGTCTAAATGAACAAGCCTTCCTATCGATGCACCTGGTTAACAAATCTAGCCTCTGGCTGATTGATATTTGAAATAATTTTTGGTAGTTAGGCAGGTTGTCGACATGGATCTTGCGGATGTAAGGAATAGTTGATATAGCATGAAATTCTTCAAATTTATCAGAAACTTAGAACTGTATAGATAGATTGCAAAATGGCATTACACAGTGTTCCACATTGATGAATAATAAAAAAACACTTAAACATTTTAAAAATCCTCAGTTTTAATTATCCTATTTCATTTCTAACGTCTTATCGTGGAAATACGACACTTTCATTTTCTTCATTGCAATGGTAAGAATGTTCCAAGAGAATTATTTTCTCCCTTCTTTTTTCCATTTAACTGATTCCACTGAGATGAACAAAACTGGATACGGATAGAAATATGGTCTGGTTGTTCTTTTTATATATGTAGTAATTTTTGATAAAATACCAAGAGCAATCTGCAATGTCAATGGTCTTGACCTGACATCTTGGCTTTAGTCTCTTTACCACTGCCGCAGTGTAGGTTCATGGTAAATTTTGGGATGAACCTTCGTCTTTGTTACCTAGACTGATGACTAGGGTTGCTGCTAAGGAAGTTGGTTCCCTATGTCGTGCAGGTATTTTTACTCGAATCTATCTTACCTATTTATAAGTTTGCCATTCGCTCATGCTTTTAATATTGCTGCCACATCTGGTCTGCTGTTCCTGCTATATATTTAGAAATTCCAAAGAAGAATCTACAATGTTATTGGTCCTGACCTGGCATCTCGGTTTCAAATTCTTTCTCAATGCCGTAAGTTAGCTTTCTATAAATAGATTCATGGCCGATCGTTTTCTCTATGGAACCTATGGAACATACACTCTATGAATTTCAGATTACTTCTACATTGATTTTAAGGTCGCATCACTTTATAGTTGAAATGGCTTGCAACAGTTTCTTCCCGCTTCCAGAATCTTCTTTTTCGCTGTCTTTCTTCTTTTTGTGTGTAACTCTCTTCTGGTTACTTGCTTACCAGCCAAATTTGATCATGAAAAATGTAAAATCCAGTATCAATTCTTACCAATCGTCTTCTTAAATCCTGTTCTTTTATTGTTGTCTCTCCTTGCTAATATTTTCTGTTTTCATATTGTTCCGCACCCAGTAAGTCTTTGTGTCTTAGTGGCTTTATTTCCTTGCTTCTAGTGGAATGATTAAAAAATAGAATGAATATAATCGTCTCATTTTCACCGACAACCTGAAATTAAGCAGCAATGATTTTAATATGTTTAATTGTTAAAATCTTCAGTGATGGCATAAGAATGGAGAATAGCTTAGATATGTATGCGAATGCCATATTAAAAAGGCAGTTTGTTGGGAATTGAATTGATTGGTTTGTTTTTAACGAGACAGCAAACTTTGTTTTTTGGATAATAATTATGTTACTGATATTTTTACTAATTAACCCATAGATGAGGAGCAGAGGTGAATCCTACCATTTGCAAGATTATTTGGCGTGTAAGTGAATATAACGAACCTGACTGGAATTGAAACTCGGTTCTCCAATTTCCAATTTCGAGCCGTTATCCATTACACCAGCCGCACCTCCAAGCTAACACCACCTGGTATTCCCGAAACGCCTAGGTTCGATGTTGATTAACTTTGGTGAGCGTACGATAACCGATGCTTCAGCGGGATATGTCCGTAGGTCTTGAGAACGCGAGCTGCTGATCAAAATACATGAACGATTTTAAAAGCTATGAAACAAGAACAAGCACACAAGTAGAAATATGAAATAAAAATGGAAATTTCTAATAATTTCTACTGTATAAATAGATATTTAGCATCGTCTTTTAGGCAGACGAAATATTGTCCCTATTGGTGCCATGTCCGTATTTAATGATTATATCTTTTGTTTGGTCCGAATGAAAGATGAAGATACGAAACCAAGCCTAAAACGGACCCCCAAAAAGTACTGTATATATGTGATGTAATGAATATGCATAGTAATTTGATTGGCTGGTGTCAGCCATAAATACAGACTGATGCGGAGGTACAGGGGCGACGCCTATATTCTTCACCTATTGCCTAAGCCTATTGCCTACCACTACGACGAGGACCAGTCCATTATGGTTACCTGCTAGACTGTCCTACTCAGTTACAGTAGTCCAAAACGACATTGCCACTTCGAACAAATATATCCCTTTCCGGGACATATCAATATGAATGAAGTAAATAGAGAGCCGAATGTAAATACGAAAGATATTAAGTTTTTTTTTTTAATCTGAGTGTTTTAGATAAGTGACATCGTTGACAAAGAGAGTAACAGCCATAAATACAGTTGCTATACCTGTGTAAATTTTAGCTTTAACTGAATTATTTGGAACCTGCATGAAATCAGAAGGAACACGTAATTTATAAAAGAATGCACAACCCACAACAAGACCTTCTTCCATATGTACAGAAAGAGTGGCGAGATAGAGAGAGAATTATACAACTTCAATGCAAAACTACCAAAATGCTGCTTACCAATCCTTGTTAAATGAAGTAAAAATACTGGAGAACACTAGAGAATCAGACGTCAGACTATATCAGCATATATAACGATCTAAGACGGACTCCTTAGTAGGCCTAGCATAGAAATAAATACAATGTGGGGTATATTAAGAAAGAAAGAAAGAAAGAAAGAAAGAAAGAAAGAAAGAAAGAAAGAAAAAAAGGAGAGGAGAGAGCCAATTTCGACAAGAAACATTTGACAATAAAATGAGAGGCGGCGAAGGATGAGGTTCAGCGTAACAGCCAAGCTGTGGTACCATCAGAGGAAGCAGTAAGAGCATTAGTTTTAAAGCTCTATGTTCTGTGCTATATCAAAAGGAACTAAAGAGTTGGGCGTGATTTTCTTGATGTAGCAGTTCAATCCCTGGGTCGACTATTACGGATTCGGAATCAATGGAAACAGAACAAGCAATTACCGGATAGTACTAAAATGTCAAACAGGACCGAATATTCCTAGATATGGACAGAGCAACGAGAATATCTTCAAAACTATCCCGTTTCAAGACTTTACAAGACTTCACAATCTGCTCAGTTCCAAGACTCCACAATCCCCGGTTACTCGTTCCTACTGACAAAGATGACTCTTTAAATATACACGGATATGAGCTTGTGTTGTAAATCATGGATGTGATTCCCTTGCGTCAGACCCAAAACAAGGACCATGAATTCCCATTCGTGTAGGTTTTTGGTAGCCATCATTCACAGCATGCCCATCGTCATCGCCCTCAGGATGATGGTATTATTAGGTTTGACAGAATTGCGGAGAAGATTGATGACAAACTTTGCGGACATCCCTCAGCAACCATTCACATATGTGAAGATTTTAACATTCACCACAAGGAGTGGCTTTTTGACTCAAACGGAACTGATGAGAAAGGCTAATACTGTTATGACTTTTGCATAGCTTACGACCTGACCCAGAGCGTGTATAGGACTATTCGTGTCCCTGATACAACTAAGCATCTAGACGTCTTACTCACCATCTGACCTGATCAATTATTCTTTGAAGAGCTACCTCCTTTGGGTACATCAGATCATTTATTGTTCAATGTCAGGATTATAATACTCTTTTGACTTCTGCATAGCTTACGACCTGACCCAGACAGTGTATAAGACTATTCATGTCCCTGATACAACTAAGTATCATACTAACGTTCTAGACGTCTTACTCACCATCTGACATGATCAGTTATTCTTTTCGGTACATCAGATCATTTATTGATCAATGTCAAGATTAATGCAAACCAAGGATATCCTCAGATGTGTCACTGCATAGGACAGTCTACCGAACCACAAAATCTGATTGGGATTTTTTTTTGCACAACCCTTGCAGTGTACATTTTGTTTTTAGTAATATTGTAGAATAAAGGTTTTTTTTTTTTTTTTAAATTTTACGCAGTGGTGGGTTTGTTTTATACGTCGCTTCTATTATAATGACTTACTGATTCTACCGACTAAGTTTTGTGTCTGACACAAGAACTGGTAGGAACATATTTTTTTTATTGATTAGTTACTAAGGGGAATTAATCAAAAGTAGGGACAGAAAAGTATGTTCTATCCTGGGGTTTGAATTTACCTTGAATCTGTCATCTCCCCCCCGTTCTTTTATGACCCCTTTCGGCAGAGCGAGTCCTCTAGAAACGTGTGCGATGTCCTTCTTCAAATGTTAATTGCTTTCTTTTCAATGGATCCTACTTTCTGTACTTTATCCGCTCATAGCAGTCCCTTTTATTGAAAAAGCAGGGTCATTCTATATAGAATTTCACAAGGGCTTGAAAATCTTCTCTCTCATTGGCCAATATATAGGAAACCGTTCTGCAAGAGTTCAAAAAATGAATCCACAATAAATCAAATCATTTTAGCGGTATCAACCGTTTGAGTCAAAAGGCCTATAAAAAATGCAGCGATTTTTATAGGAAACGTCTGGCCTTCAGAAAAATACAAGTCTGATAAAAAAAACTTCTTTTAAAAGGCAACTAAACGATTATACACTTACAATCCTACTATTTTTGAAATAATAAAAATATATTTTTTTTTATAAATCAACTATCGGAAAATTTCAGGATGAAGAACATGACCGCCATATTATTCACGTTTCAGTCGTTTTGTGGCGTTCATTACCATTACAACCGTATTTTTTTTAATTACAAGAGAAGCAACGTTTGTACAAAACTCTCAATTTTTTGGAGATTTATGTACCTTTATACTTGAACAAATATTTTAAATATTAATTGAAGAATACAGACATTCTGTTGAAATATTGTTTAACATTATCAAATAATGTGTTTTTACTTTTCTTAAAATCGCGCTCTTCACTTAACTGTTGACAACTATTGGAAGATTACGTCAACCATTTTGTCTATTATTATCATTATTATTATTATTATGAACAACTTGAGCCAAAAGGGATAAAAAAAATATGGCGATATTTACACGAAGAGTCTGGCCTTCAGAAATAAAAAAAAACTCGTATCTTAACAAAGCATATATTAGGAAAATCAACCTAGACGATTATACATTTATAATTCTACCATTTTTTAAATAATAAAAATATATATTTTTATAAATTAACTAACGGAAACTTTCAGGATGAACAAGATCAGCATCATATTATGCACGGTTCAGGTGTTGCCTTCACGCCGAAGGTGTTTCATTCGTTTTGAGGCGTTCATTACCAGTACAGGAGTTGTTTTTTTTTTTCATAAGACAAACAGAGTTTGTAGAAAAAGTTAAAATTTTTTGTAGATTTATATATCTTTATACCAGAAAAAATGTTTTAAGTGTAAATTGAAGAAGATAGACATTCGGTTGAAATATTGTTTAACATTGTCAAACTCTGTGTTTTCTACTTTTCTAAAAATTGTACTCTTCTCTTAACTGTTGAAAATATTGAAAGAGTTTCGTCAAACATTCTGTTTAATAATAATAATAATAATGGTAATAATAATAATAATAATAATAATAATAATAATAATAATAAGAAGAAGAAGAAGAAGAAGAAGAAGAGTACAAATATCATAAATAATTTCCGCTTTTGTGAACCAGTTGCAATGGCGAATGCATCCTGTTTACTACTTCCCCTTGTGTGGAAATTAAGAACAATAGAGCGTACTGATATACGTTAGCATTTGCAAGGTATTAGCGGCATATATATTGTCGTAAATAAATTAAATTGTGTACTTTCTTATGACCACGCATAAATAGGTTCTTAAAATACTGGCACTCGGTTTGTCTCCGCTATCCAAATCGCCATAATGATCTGTCCTTGCACTGAAAGATTAATAAGTTTCTCCATTACTGCAAAGTTCTTTGAGGGAGAAAACATTCTTATGCAATAAGCAGATTAAAGAATATGTTAAGAATTCTTCATATGAAAACTTGCGGACATTTAATGAACATTAATCAAAGATATGTGACAACAACACATCAGAAATAATAGTGAATGTTTCAGAAAGAGGAAAGAAACAAACTGGTTGATTCAATTTCTAACCTTCGTTTACGGATCCTTTGCAAACTATTTAAAGCCAAAATATATTTTCAGATTGTAAGGATGTTATTCTTTTTGTAGATAATAATGGTTTAGTGAGAGAACTCATGCTAATTAACCCATAGCTGGGGGGAAAGAGGTAGATTAATACCTGTTTCAAGGCTATTTGCGCGTAAGTGAATATAACAAACACCACTGGAATTGAAACCCGGCTCACTCATTAACAATTCCTAGTCGTTATCTATTACACCACCCGCACATGCACGATTACAGTAGCTGGTATTTCCAAGCGATCAAAAATCTAGGTACTGACCTCGATTGACGTTGCTTAACTTTGGTGATATTAAAAAGGACACGTGAAGACGCGATATTTTAACAGACTGGCTGTGTGTAGATGTTTTATTTGAAAATCAATCACTTGCGCATAACCCACAAAAGAGGGTGCATACATTTAGCGAAAACATTATAATTTTAAAAAAAAGTATATAAAATTAGCTTCCGAAAACATTTAAATAACTTTTTATGAAAAATGATCAAAAATTATCGGGATTGTTGCTATGGTACGCAGAGTGTAGTCGCTTGGCATACACTGACCTTGAACTCTATCGTCCATACACAAGATATAATGTTGCTCATTTCCGATGTTTTTGTAGCAGTGCTCTAGTGAGAAAAATAGTTTCAACACGGAACTAATTTCACCTCGGAACTAATTTCAACTTGGATGTAATGTGGTACTTTTTTTTATTAACTTTTATTCATTTAAATCTCCTTTAATAAAATTTCAATGTTTTTTGCAGCAAGAACTGCACATTACTTAGCTGTTTTTTATTTTTATTTTTTTTTTTGGCAAAAAAACCTCTCGTTCAAAAGAACCCATTTACTGTTACTTGAATTTGAAGTTGGGCATAGAAATGAAGTTGGTTAACTTAGAAACTTTCAGGTGGGAATAAAAAAAAATGTCAAGCTGCGGAGCAAAAAGTGTAAGTCGGTCGCTATTAGAAATTAGTGCCGAGTTGAAATTAATTCCGAGTTGAAATTAATTGTGTACACCCAGTGCTCGGCGTGGTCGTCTCAACACAGCACAAAATTTCCATCAATGATATTGTCCTTTGCCGAATAACAAGTAAGACAACAGATATATTCACCAGAGCTCGCCACTTGCGATTACTTTCCACTTCAAAAATAAAAACCCCAAAGGAACACAATGTAAGACCATGAAAAAAATCAAAGTATCTGTGGTGGAGGTGGTAACTGAAATGTATATTTTCTTTTTATTCAACCACATATATGCTTAAGACGAACTTTTTAATATGTATGCAAGGACTCAGGACTTCAGTTTTTGAGTTCAAAGGTTCTTTGGATACGGAAAAAAGTAGATTTCAGTTTCCTCAATATTTAATACCATTGTTTACTGGCCTGATTCAACGCTGATCATTAACCTTTTATATATATATATATATATATATATATATATATATATATATATATATATATATATATATATATATATATATATATATTAAATAGAAAAAAAATCGTAAACGTTTTTGGTTGTATTTTCCATATTTTTTGCGATACGTGTTTCGATTCTTGTGACCTTCAGCAGGTAAATAATTCTTATTTCAACATATTATTTAAAATAATTATTTTACCTTATGTTTTACCATAGTCTTTTTTGTGTGGTGGTAATCCAAATTCTTCCTGGACTGGTGGAAGAAATGTTAATAAAACAAATAGCATTGGATCGATATATATATATATATATATATATATATATATATATATATATATATATATATATATATATATATATATGTATGTATGTATGTATATATATATATATAGTGGGTCCCTTGATAAATAAAAGGCATCAATGACCTCGCTGGCTTCCAAAACGTTTTCATTCCCTCAAACACTCACGCAGCTAGTTGACTTTCCTATGCGTTTTCCAAGTAACCCTGACGGTAATCGCACCCCTACTCGATCTCTGTTTTCCTTCTAAACATGACTCTTGTCACGCTACGCATTTCTGCCATATTAGCAACTCTGATCACTCGGTACTGTCTGTAAACCTCTTCTTCCACTCCCCATCAAGTCATGAACCTCCTACGAACAGAATATATTTCTGTTATCAACGCGCAGACTAGGACTCGTTCCGTGATTTACTTCGCGAATGTAATTTTTAATCCTCTCGTTCAAAAATATTCTTCTGATGTCTCCTTTTCTGTAAAAGCCGATATTTTAAGTTAAATCGCGCTCGCGTCCTTGGTTCTCACCTGCTTGCTCAGTCGCTAAAACCCACAGGAATCATTTTTCTGGTTTTACCGGAGCGACATGTCTGGTTGCAAAGTT
>CAHIKZ030001322.1:472500-475000 GCA_903632075.3 Acanthosepion pharaonis
ACAGAAAATTTGTCAATAATGGGACATGTTTAAGAACATGGGTGCAAATTTATTGTGGATGAATTAGTGATTGAAGCTCTTGCTGACTCTTTTCCGGATTTTATCTAGGAAGATAGATAGCATGAGCACTGGGCCATATAAGCAGCAACATTCTAAGCACGGACGAATAGTAAACCTCTAGATATTTAAGCTAGAGAGTTTTTATCAGCTAGAAATTTTAAAATCTTAAATTAATTTTGTTTCATATGCTTAAACGGGAAATTGAACATTAGATGTGATGATAAAAATTCTCTATAAAATCAAAGACGTGAATTAACTGTAAATTGCAGACATATTTTACCTTTTACCTTACATTAAACTTTAAATTTGTTAGTACTATTTCATATGGTCATAATTAGTAATAAATTGCTGTGAAACTTCTATAATTGATTATTCGATTTTATTTATTTAGATTTAATATAGCTATATATTGCAGTCTTATCGGTAGTATTAACATCTTATGTTCCACTTTTCTTTTTAATTCTAAACGTTAACAGGCTTCTTTAAAAGACCAATGAATATAATAAAAATATTCATTGGTTTCTCAAGGAAGCTTTTTAATTTTCAAATTTATGGTACATTTAGCTATATGCTTGATTATCTTCCTAATCCTCCCCATAGCTTCCGATGGAAAATTGAACGAGTCACATTTATCCATAATTATGATAAACAATTGACAGTCACTTATTTTTTTGACTCAATTTCATGTTTCCTACAAATGACCTTATCTAGGATTCTATTTCAGTTTACATTATGCCATAATACACTTTTTTTTCGGTTAATGTTGAATTTAGTGTAGGTCTGACACTTGATTCGTTAGTCATGGTAAACCCACAACCCTCAATTTAAGTCTGATGTTGTCTTCTCTTCTCATTCGAAATAAAAATGGGTTATTTTCCTTTTGAAACAAAAGATACTCGTTTACTCACCAGTTATTTATCACAGCCTGAAGTGGCACAACTTAGTCCTAAAACACGAAAGCTGTTGTGTAGCGAATTTTAATATGTTTTTGTTTAATCTCCTATAATAAATAATATAAAGTTTTACTCTGTATTGCGCCCTTTTTAAAAATTAAATACTACAGACAGAAGAACTTTACTCAATTTGTTCTTATCTTATACCTTGTATATATATATATATATATATATATATATATATATATATATATATATATATATATATGCATGTGCAATTCTTTTTAATATTTATTCATTAACAGTCTCTTCTCCCAGAGTCCGAATTCAAACATTTCACCTGATTCTTCAACATGGCGGCCGTTCAAAATAAGCTCATTCTTTTTTTTGTCGTTAACAAGTTCACGTTCTTGAATTCAATGATTTTGAGTTTCTACTCCAACGATAAATTATAATTTCTTCCTCTAATGTTTAACTTTCATTTTTAGTTCTTACATGTCTTTTGACAACATGGTATTATTTTCATTTTTCGTATTTGATTTACAGCAAATCATTTGCATATCTTTATTTAAATCCTTTCCCCAATTGCTAAAATTTGTATTCTTTATATTTGGCATATATATATGTTTGGGTGGTTGAGTTGTATTTTTAATATTCTGAATAGCGAAATCAAAATTTATTGAAAATTTGGTTTATTTCCTTCCGGCCTCAGATTTACGATCAATGAGCAAAACATGAATTAAGTTTGGCTAAATTCTTTGTAAAATACACGTTTATATGAGAGTTTATCTAATGCAATCCTGACCGATCTTCGTGAATGCAGTTAGTTAATAATCAAAGTTGGAGAGGATGAACTACATACGCATACTATGAAACGTTTCTAAAGAACAAAATTCGAACGAGCACTTAAATGCCATACTTGATGCACGCATGGGCGATCATGTCTCCTACGGTTCATGACTGACTAAGCAGAAGATTCTCCTGTCGTAATTTGCCGTTACATTCAGCAGGGCTTTAGGATCCAGTCTGTCCTGCTATTCAAACAATATTTGGAGAGAAAAAGGAAATGGATTCATGCCTTTCTCAAGGGTATCTGTGCCTAGGTGTATATAAATAACCTGACTGGAATTCTAATACGACTCATCGATTTCTCATTCAGAGTCCATATTCACTGCCCCACATTGTGCTTAGCTAGAGCAACCTAACGCAGAAAATTGACGTAAGATTTGCATGGTTTCGCTTGGAAACAGATTAAAGCATTAATTCTTGTACAAACCAAATGGTGCCAAAATATTCGTAATCATAGTATAGTTAAACATTTTAGCATAATAAAACACCTATTCCATGAAAGCAAATTAGTGTGAAATCCAAACAAAAACGTCATGTTATCTTAAGGTTTAATTTTATAAGGCAAACCGAAGAAAGTCACTCCTCGTAGTTATTTTCCAAGCGTAGCTCAGATGTGGCACAAGGTCGAAAGTATGAGGCACCCAGTGAGGATCGAACTCATTACTCAGTCGTAATATTTCTAGCGAGACAAGCTTACT
>CAHIKZ030001322.1:480000-532500 GCA_903632075.3 Acanthosepion pharaonis
TACTTAGTGACACTAAATGTAGTTAGTTCACATAATTTATAAACAGATTATATATTATATATATATATATATATATATATATATATATATATATATATATAGGGTGTTCAATAACTTGAACCGATTTTAAATGTGAATTAAGTTTAAGTGTGCAATGATTTATTTCTGTTCTTTCAGATTTGGCGGATATTTGGGCGATAATATTGTTCACAAAAATTGCCATGGTTTTTTAAATAATATGATACAACAGAGAAATAAATAAATTTTCACTAATAACATTGATTTTTTTTTTACTGAGTTTGATCCGTCTTAATGAAACACCCTTATATATAATTCGTCTTAGTGAAACAGCCTTTATTATATAATACACATTTGTCAAGAAACTCAAAGCACCCAAAGTTTTATTTTAGAAGAGAATCAAATCGCATTCAATAAAAATACATGTTTCACAGCAGGAGACGGCATTTCAAAAATTGTATAAAATATTTTAAACTGATGTCAAGCTTTGTGAACGCGTTCTACGCATGAGGTCCATTATATAATACAAGTACATCTATATTTGGACTATAACATTCCAAGAATACAGACCTCGTTAGATGAATTTAACACATGTTTAACTATGTATATCTGATCTTGAATGTGTACATTTACGGGGTTCGTAGACGTACGCAGTTTCGGAATAGCGTATTCACAGAAAAAATAATTTGTCAAAATAACCAGGTGGTATTTTTTGTTTAGTACGCAGTAATAAAAATTGCTCTCATTGAAAGTTAATAGCAATCTTCTGATGTTGAAACTCTCTAAATCTTTGAATTCTGCTACTTCCCTGGTGCCATTAATTATTATTTTGGTTCAAAATATTTTCCCTGAATTATCTCATAATTTTTATGGTATCCTCAGGTTCATGCCTATGCGGTGGGAGGAAGCAGCAATTTCTGAATGGCGTTTTAAAAATTACTCTATACATCATCCAAAAATGACAGTATTAAAAACCTCCCGAACGTCATTATCTACAGCTGAAATGTAGTCATTTTCATTCTAGGTGAGAATTTTGATTAAATAAAAATAAATAAATAAAAATCCTTTTCAAAATAGTCTAGTCTTTCAACTCTCTTTGAAGCTAAAGACTGAATACAGGATCTATTTATAGATAATTTATTTGTTTCTAACAGACACACGTTCTCTCTCCTGACTTACAAAAATCGAGTTGAAACTTCTGCCATTTTAATTCGAACGCCCGCACAGATATAGGAGCTGTTATTAAAATGTGATCAATACCTATTTCCTATCACCAATGATTAATCTGTAAAAGAACTCACTGACATCAAAGTAACAATAATAAAGAACGGAGTTTCTTATTATGTAGATATATAACAGTAATGATTTTAAATAATAATGACAAATTTAATAGAAAAAAATGAGCTATGAATTTTTCTGTTTCAAACAAATGCCTTTTCACTTATATGTGATATATATATATATATATATATATATATATATATATATATATATATATATATATATATTTATAATTTTAAGGTAGGTAAATTTATGGGGTTACAGAGCTAAATATCAGAGATACAGTGTAAATATAAAGTATATATTGAAGTCAACACCCATAGCAGACAGTGTGTTTCATGTCAAACGCAATCTTCAGGATATATATATATATATATATATATATATATATATATATATATATATATATATATACAAGCATATATACTGGTGTTAATAAAATAGTAGTCGATGCAATATACTATAAACTATATATTAATGAATATAATTTTTTTCCTCACTCGGTAAAACAACCCTTCTTCAGAATTAAAACTGATAGTTACATAAGTTTACTTTTGTAAAATGTATCTGGTTACCGCAATGATGAGGCGATTCATATTTTATACGGGTACTGTGGTTGCACTCGCATCCACAGAAATTATTTACTTCATGCAAATATTGCGTTTTGCATGTTAAAACCAGACATTAGTTTTATTTTCATTTTTGCATAATTTTGACGAAAATTTATCTATCGCACCCTGTATAAGCAATAATACATTTAAAAATCAATCAATCTTTCAATTTCTGGTCGACTAAAACTTTATCTTCTTTGTCTTCGAATATAAATCTTTCAGATAATCAATCCGTCAAATCATGTTTCTAAGATACTTGGCTCAGATTCTTGCTGGGACAAATAAAAAGAGATTAAACGTGAATATAGAACATATACTGCTAACAATATTATAAATAATAATATATGTCGACAAGATACAATATAATCATATATATATATATATATTCATGTTAAATGTCAATGAAATTTAAAGTTTCTAAGAACGGTTATCATATTAATATGTATGCTTATTTGTAATGATCTTTGTACATTCTAAACAGATTAAACAGATTTAACCAGATTAGGTAGGCCTTAATTAATAGAAGACTGCTAGGCGATGGTAACGGTGGCGAACTAGTAGACGCGGGTCGTAAGTTCATGATGCGGTTGCATGATGTCGTACCACGTGAGAGACAGAAATCTTAACAACAAAACCATATTTTCCAGATGCAATTATCGTTATCGTCGCATAACGTCAACATAATAGAATATCTTCTCCGATGTTGAATATATTCCTTTAAATTTCCACATAGGCACTCTGAAGATGACTCATGTGAACCGAAAGCTTAGATCAAGGAAAAACTATATAAAAAAAGAAAAAAAAAAAAACATTCAAATGTTGCACAATTTTTTCCTATTTTTTCACCAGAAATTAAAGCACCTGTCGGGAGTTTAGAACAGATCATGTTCAAACAAAATAAATAAACATGCATTATCTGTTATGTTTAACAATATATGCTTCAGTAATGATCTGCTACCTCAATACACACACACACACACTATATATATATATATATATATATATATATATATATATATATATATATATATATATATATATGTGTGTGTGTCTGTGTGTGTGTGTGTGTGTGAAAATATATAGAAAATAGGAAGGAACTGGTTAGGTAAATAATACAAAGTCCCTTAGTATTTTAGTTATTTTAAAAAAAATAGTGCTCGATACAAAAGTAGAGCATAAATATAATTATTTATTTAAAAATATGATTCCAAAACGCTACATAAGAAGTCCCATGTTTCAAAACAAGAGCCGAAAACTTCAATATAATTATTTAAATTAAATTGAGTTAAAATAAGCTCTGTTCCATCTTCAAGCGAAATTTTTTTTGGAATAACGTATATCTGAAATTTACGTGTTTTAAAAATTGAAATCAAAATTCCCATGGTAACAGCTATGGCGAATTGTTTAAATTGTTAAAGCTTATTTTAACTCAATTTAATTTAAATAAAGTTTTCGGCTCTTGTTTTGAAACATGAGACTTCTTATGTAGCATTTTGGAATCATATTTTTAAATAAAAATTATATATATATATATATATATATATATATATATATATATATATATATATATATATATATATATTTAAAGATATTTTTGTAGGTACAAAATTTAATGATCGAAATAAAAGTATAAAATTTAATATTACAAGACATATTAAACATATATATTTTTTTTTTTTATTTTCTATTTAAATATGTCTTGTAATATTAAATTTATTTTATTATTATATATATATATATATATATGTGTGTGTGTGTGTGTGTGTGTGTGTGTGTGTGTGTGTGTGTGTGTGTGTGTGTGTGTGCTCTTGTGTAAATTAATTGAAACACCAATTTTAGTTTCCTTTCTTTCATCATTGGTCATTTTTGACCCAATGGAGTGACATGGTGTAATCGATTTCTAGTTCTCTGATTAGGTCATTTGCATTCGTTTGCAGTAATATGAATCTACTGTCGTGGTGTATGATGAAATTTATTTGGCCTGGAAACATATTGCGTTAACCGTGATTGCATCCTATTTTTATCACGCCCTGATACTATTGTCTCGACTGTCGATTAGTTTTCCTACGGCCATTATCATTGATGGATATGACTCCAGGGAAGCGTATTGAAAGTCTTACCAGTGAGTAAATCAAAGTACTATAGACTGGCTCGGAAACTCTCCTGATTTTAATCCAGTCAATAATCTGGGGTCAATCTGCAAAGAACGACTCCGTGGAATGGACATCCGAAGTACTAGCATGTGCACTAGAAAAATACGAAAAAAAAGTAAATATTAACAGAATTATTTTTTTTTAATTAAAAACCAACAAAAATGGATAGAATGAATATATATATATATATATATATATATATATATATATATATATATATATATATATATATACGTTTGTTTAATATGTGCGCGTTATGTGTGTATGTATCAGACGATATAAAAAAATTTATATAAAATAAATAGACAAAACTTTTCTATATTATTTAATGAAACATGCATCAATGTAAAAAAGCTATAATGGCTTATGTAAGCCGAAAACTTAGATATGATTGAAAAATATGTATCTACTTTCGTCTTTTAATGGTAATCTATCTATCTATCTATCTATCTATCTATATATATATATATATATATATATATATATGTATGTGTCTATTTTTCTGAGATGTTGTTTAATGTACGCTAATTACGATATTCGGACTATTGTCCTAATCTTTGTTGACATATTTATCACAACTTTTCGACCGTTGTACGCTCCGGCCTTCTTCAGGTTGTTGGAATGTCGAACTGAACCCTTTACTGAATCTTGTGCAATCTTGATATTCTGACTTTCCCACAAAATGCACGTACGTCTATCCTTTCCACTCTCTTGATAACTAGATACGTGTTTGCCTCTTCGTTGATTATCAGTACGACCAAATCCGGCATTAAATCATCTGAAAATGTTTGATAAACAAAACAAACTGCAATCGGAACTGAGAAGGTTAAAACTAGAAAATGCAAGCAACTGATGAGAAAAGTGCAGAATCCTGAAGTAATGAATAATCTTAGATATCAGCATCCATTAAATTTCTACGTGTCGCGACTCTGTATAATTAACTTGCGTTGTCCGAATAAATAGTGGGTTTTAATGTGTCCGTAATTCTCAGACTCAAGGTAGTCAGCGATTATATAATTAGTCATTAACTTGGACCTGTCATGGTTGATATGGAAATAAAAAGATTTTATTTTTTTGGTTTTGTTCTTCTGATTGTGCAGGAGGAGTTAATTGTCAAAGAATGGTTTGTCAGATTAGCACTTCCCTGACACTACCTTCAACGCCGTCACGCATTGTAGCCATTGTATCTGGGAGCGGAACAGGCAGAAGGAGATTCATGCAATTTTTCAAGCGAATGAGTTTAGACCAAAAATAAACTCTGCCGAATTTCAGACTCGATGTATCGATCGCGTTATTCACTCTGACAACTGTTACACATCACCGCTCATCCAAGTCACAACACACACACAAACACACACACATTTTTGATATATATATATATATATATATATATATATATATATATATATATATATATAAAAAAAAACAAAAAGTGTTTTGATTGAAAAGTACCTCCCTATTTTATGTATGAGTGGTTAGCTAGGAGTTCTGATTTAACACCCTGTGACTTTTTTCTTTGGGGTTAATTAAAGAAGCAAGTCTGCTATAGAAAACGAAGAATTTTGAAGAATTTGAAAAGCGAACAAAACAAATGAAGATATGTCTTTCAAACCACAAGAGTTCCTGGTGAAATCAACTGATGCGAATGGCCGGATCATGAATTTTGGTTCATGTATCTGATGCCCATTTAAATTTTAAATAACACCGCATAAAAAACGCTTTGAAATTTTTTTTCATATTAAAATTTGCAAAAATTATAGTTTATAAATAAAAAAAAAAAATTAATTTTAAATGGGATTTACTTTTCAATCACTTTCATTTTCATTATCTATCTATTCATCTATCTATCTATCTATCTATCTATCTATCTAAATATATATATATATATATATATATATATATATATATATATATATATATATCAATAAAAGATTAAAAAATTTCAAAACATTTTAATAAATATGTTCTAAAAATGTTTCAAAATGTTATAAAATGGTTAGAAAAAAATGTGTCTGAAAAAAAATGAATTAAAAATCAATTAATTTATAAATTAATGTCTGTAAAATTTACATTTGAGAACTATTTTGTAAAAAATAAAAATATCTATAAGAACACCGGATTATATATCTTTTTTGTTTGAGCCAATTATATATATATATATATATATATATATATATATATATATATATATATATATATATATATTTTTGTGTGTGTGTGTGTGTGTGTGTGTGTGTGTGTGTGTGTGTGTGTGTGTGTAAAATTTTTGGTAATTTCTCCTGGTGTCAAATAACTATTTTTTTGATGTCAGGTGAAAATGGGAAATGAACTTGCCGATATTTTGTGTAATGTTACAAGTGCTTTCGACCATCGTCAATGAGCAATCAAAGAAGAAAACTAAAGGATAGGACGAGACAGTTAAGAATTTATACTTACATGACTTCTAGAATGCGTCCTAGCATTGCGTGATCAAAATGATATGATGGCATTTTAAAACTTACTCGTAAAGATGGAAACAGCGCATTTATTGATGGTAGTTTTTATGTGAGGAGTCTGCAATTTGTTGATGTCTTTGCTTTTGCTGTTAGATCAAGTGATTACTGCTGTCGACTATAATCTGAATGTAGGTAGAAGCGGCGCCTTGGATTTATTAAATGTGTCGCGATGGATTTTACTTGGAAACTTGACAGGTCGGTTTTCAAAGAGGACAGGTCAATTGGAATTATCAAAATGCAGTGAGCCACAGACAGAATTTTCTTTTGTTATCGACAGCTTGAGTTATTTAACATTGATTAAAGTATTTCTGAAAAAAAATCTTCCTCTCTCTTTTCTCTCTCTCTAAATCTCTCAAATCTATATATATATATATATATATATATATATATATATATATATATATATATATATATATATATATATATATTGTTTGTGTGTGTGTGTGTGTTGATTTTAATGTTCACTTTTAAATATATATAAAAGAGATGTGTGTGTGTGTGTTGAATTTCAATGTTCACTTTTAAATATATATATATATGTGTGTGTGTGTGTGCGCGTGCGTGTGTGTGCGTGTGTGTGTTTATGTATGCATAAATAGACACTGATGTCAAAACTAAGTGGCTAAATTAAATTTTCAATTTCTTAAACGCAATTTCCATGCCTGAATATTTCATTGAGGGATGGATTTTTACTGTGATCAACTTCGACCCCAATGTCAAATTTTGTATTTACATAAACTTTATCTCTGATTTTGAACACGTTTCCTCATAAAATGTGTTATATTTATGAAAAAATTTAAAAAAAGTATATATAAATATATATATATATATATATATATATATATATATATAAAAATTTCCCAAAATAAAATATACATGAAATTTATATACCAATAGTTAATAATACATTGCCGTGATGGGAGAACTTATATGGATGTAAATATGCAAAACAGACAGATTGGAAGAAAAGGGATAGTTTATATCCCCCTAGATCATTAATCATAAAAAACCTTGGATTTTTTTTTTTGTTCAATAAAAGACAAAAATTACAACAGGAAATTTCAAACAATTAATGAAATCAGAATAATTTCATATAAAAAATGTCCTCAAATACGAAAGGACATGATACTGAATTTTGTAGGTCTATTTTTCAAGATATTTTAAAAGTGTATTGAACGGAATAGCAACCAAATATTAAAATATTGAAATGTACTTTTCATTATATGAACATTCTGCCACCAAAATCCCTAAATATTTTTATCTCATTAAAGTTAATTTTCTATGTTTTTGTATATTTTACTCTTACTCTTAAATGTTTATTCTTTCTCTTGTATTAACCATATTTACAAGTCAAAATACATAAACTGAGTAAGTTAAAACGATTCAAAGAGTGTATACATTATTTTGGGACACTCTGTATTTATATATATTGTTGTGGTAGGATCCACCTAATTTGCATAGTGGTGTACCGACCATATAAATATGGTTGGTACCGGGAAGAGAGGGGGGAATCAAGAGATTCAACCAGAGACTCTGCCCGACTGCGACTCAGTCAACACATTCTTCAGGAACGGTCTTACCAGGAATATACAAAAGACTATATGTAAATATTGTGTACCCTTTCTTGTTTCAATACATTTTGTTCTAAGTACATTTTGTGTTGCATTATTATTCCATGCATTAGGCAAGTTTCAAATGACATAAAGAAAACAATAGCACGTAAGCTGCCACGTAACAATATTACTGAAGGGGAATGTATAGCCCTTGATACGCTGACACATAGAGATGACCTAATGATAACACAGGCTGACAAATTGGATGCTACAGTGATGTGGAGAATCGAAGAATAAATTAAAGAGGCCAACAATAAGCTCGCCGACAAAAGAAACCTATAAAAATTTTACCTACAGATCCCTTCCCGAATACCAAAAAAGATTAACTAGCTCACTAAACATAATGCTTCGCAAAAATCTAATCGACAAGGAATCATGCAAATACACTTACACCCACAAACATCACACCTGCTCGAAAAATATCTCCTTCCTAAAATACAATAAAAAGCAACAAACCAGGAAGGTCGGTCATTTCATCATTCAATTATTACACGACAAATTTTTTAAATAATTTTAGAAAATTATATACAACCCCTTAGATCTTTAGTAAAATCCTACATCAGAGACACAACAGATCTACTGAACAAAATTAATCACATACAAACAGATCCAGAGAACGCTATTCTAGTGTCTATGGACGTAAGATCACTCTATTCAAACATTAAATACATGGAAGTGCTAACCGCTCTTCAGGAAGCACTTATTAAAAGAAGAAAACAAGACCCTCCCACAGAAGTTATCATAAATGATATCATATCATATTCTAACATTGTATACTTTCAACTTCAATGGAGCACACTACCTTCAAATAAGAGGATGTGCCATGGGCACCATTGCAACTCCATCATATGCTACAATATTCATGGAAAATTTGAGGAGACCCATATCTATCCCCTCATCGGTAGCGACTGCGTATTCTATGCAAGATATATCGATGATATATTCTTTTATGCATATTATATTATTGATGACAAACTTATCCAAACATAATAAACATATATTGCACGACTCAATTAAGTTTTACTGAAAAATCCACAAGATCGATAACATTTTTAGACACCTGCATTTACATAGTTGAAAACAGGGAACTACAAACGACACTACACACTAAAATCACCGACACCCACAACTATCTATACTTTAAGTCTTCCCACTCTAAACACCTCAAAGAGAACCTTCCCTATTCACAAGCACTTAGACTCAGAAGGATATGTTCCAAAAATGAAGAACTAAATAAACACATTGAAAATATGGAGCATCAATTCACAACACGGGGCTTTAAACAACACCTAATCAGGCAACAAATAATTAAAGCAATTTCCACACCTAGAGAACACAAGACGATAAGAAAAAAAATATAACCGGTTTTATTAGTAACCATTCTTCCTCTCTGCCTCCACTAATAATTAAACTTCGCTGGGAAATACTACATCTCAAACCAGACCTAAAAAATTGTCTGAGGAAACGGGCCTTCTCGCATATCGTAGACCTAACAACCTAAAAGAAATCATAGGTAGTAACCACATTTCAGGGAACAAGTTAATCCGTAATAAGCCAACAACAAAAACAACAGGATTTTCCCAACCATGTATCAACAAAAGACGCTTATGCTGCAATCACATTAAACACACAAATTCATTCACTAGCTCAGTCACTAAATCTACTTTCAAAATCTACCACGACTCTAACTGTAGAACTCATAACATAATTTACCTCCTAGAATGCACACTATGCCAGAAACAATATCTATAAAAATCTGAATGGCCCATTCACTACAGAATTAATAATTATCTCAATCGAATTAAGTCGACTCCCCATGAAAGATTATTACCTGTAGAACAACATTTCCGCCTAGAAAAACACGATTTTAAAACCCATGCAAAATTCACTATAATTGAGAGAATAGAAAAGTTCAGAGCAGATAACATTTGAAAGATTTTAGTGTTCCATGAAAATAAATTGATACAACGTTTAAAAACGCACTATCCAGCCGGGCTTAACCATAAATTTAACAATATAAATAGTATTAATATATAACACTACAAATCAAAACCTACCACATTTCTCACCCACACATGACAGACATGCTTACGGAGGTGTTGAGGCCTCACACTTATACAAACACCCACATGAATATACACATTGCACACATCATACTCACTCACTCCCTAATGAGCCAAATGATAACAGACACCCATAGTAATATACACGCTTACACAAATCATACTCACTCACTCACTCACTCACTCACTCCCTAAGAATCAAATAACACACACACTTAACAGACGCACACCTCCTTACCAAGGACCTAATAAAACTGTCAAAATGACCAAGAGAATTCAGAACAGCATGAATCCATCCGGCTCTTATCTTAAATAACATCTTCAAAGAGACTGTTTGACCCACACAAAGACTGACCAAATTTCGCGTTAAAAAAATAAAAAAACAACATGAAAACTACAGATAAATGGTCATTTTCTCCATCAAGACATTCATTTTTGTAGTTCACTGTTACCAGCAAGCAGAAAATTATTTTTCTCCTGATGATGGCCATCTTGGCCGAAACTAGCCGAGGAATCTAAATGAAATAATAATAAAATCGAAAGAATATTAATATGCAACCCAGTGTGTCTGAAGATTTTAATTTTTTAATATTTTTTATTGTTCAAAAAAAAATATATATATATATATATATATATATATATATATATATATATATATATATATATATATATATATATTTTTAAATATTTTGTAAATATATTATTTAATATATATATGTTAATTCAGATATTTTGTGTCTTTTTTTGGCGATACAATGTTCAATTTCCCAGAAGTACAAAACTGTAATCTCCTTGAAAGTAGCATAGCTAGATTTCAAAGTAATTGTCATAGTCTCGCTGAAATCAACCAAAGTGATGATGTCCAGGACCTTTGTTACTGTCTAATTCATCTTCTCAATGTCTTCAAAACGACTGCCCAAGTGGTTATTGCTTAGCTTGGAGAACGATCAAAAGTCATAGGGAACAATGCCTTGACTGTAGGGAGCATGTACAAGTATTTTGATACCCATCTCTGTCAACACAAAGCATTATTGTATATCGAACCCCTAAATTGTCTTCATGTCCCAATTCTGCAAATTGGTAAACTTCAAAAAGTAGTATTTCGTAGGGTGTGTTCCAAGAGCTATTACAGCCGCCCATTGTCAATTTGGAATAACAAGTCTGCAGGTCAGCCTACCTGTGTTGTAATGACACATTAAAATCACAATAATCTATTAGGTTGGTGCAAAGATAATGACGTAATAATGTCGTTTTTTGACGTATTTTAAAAAAAAAAAAAAAACGTAGAATTATATTTTTTAATTGTAATCAAACTCTCGAAATTTATCAAAATATACTGGGATATCCATAGTATATAAATTATTCAACGGCATTAATTTCAGAAGCACATATTCAGTATTATTTTTAAAAATTTATCTGTACATTAAAAAAAGTACTTCAGCTATGTCAGTAAGCATGGTTGTATAACTTTTTTACATAAAATTATACTATAAAAAATAAAGCAAATCCAATAACGAAAATATTTCATTGGTTTACTTTTTACGATAATTCCTTTTGCCGTACCGATGGTAATAATAATAATAATAAAAACAATAATGTTTGATTAAATAAAATTATTATGGAGACGGTTTTGCACGTAATAGTTTTTTGAGATATAATTATAGCCCACGGTAGTGAGCGTTGAGTATAAAATTTAACTATGGCAGTTATCAGTTTCCCATATCAGATACATGTGATTTACAAGAGGTGAGTCTTATATGCCATCATTTCCTGTATGTATTTCCATGTATGTATATATGTATGTAAATGTTTGTGCATGTATACATGCACACACACACACATACACACACACATATATATATATATACATATATATATATATATAGATAGATAGATAGATAGATAGATAGATAGATATAGATAGATATATAGATAGATATATAGATAGATAGATGTAACTTTCTCTTCTTTTGTGACGCCTGTTTAGTATTTCATATATCTAGTTATCTATTGAGTAATTTTTAGTTGAAGTTATACTAATCATAAATTTTTCTAATATATTTTCTGTTGTGTTAATATCATTGTCATTAATAATAATAATAATAATAATAATAATAATAATAATAATAAAATAATAATATTGTTATATATATATACATATATACATATATATATATATATATATATATATATATATATATATATATATATATATATATATATACACACAAGAGTAAGAAGAATGATTTACGAAGATAAATCAAGGATTCCAAAGGCTAATAATGAAAAACACTTATTTTCAAACATAGTCTCCTCTCTTTCAATGCTCTTTATTGATTTGGTAGACACGGTGATGAATCGGAGGGCCGTGTTCGAATTTCAGTCGGATGCTAATTCCCGTGAGAAAGCTATGAATCCTCTTCTTCTCCCTACCCACAAACTATGAGTAAATAGCAGGACAGAACGGGTTCTATAACCTTGGGTAACAACTGGTCTAACCCAGAAAGAAATGGCAACCTACTGCGCGAAAATATCTGCCTCGTCAGTCATGTATTGAAAGATACATGATCGCCTAAACGTGTATCACGCATCGCACATAACTGAAAATATTAGATAATTACAGATTTTAATTGTTATAATTGTGTCAGTCTATGAAACCAACCTGTCTGTCCGTACATACATTGAATCAGAAGAAACTGTGGTTCAATTCAAGCATCGAAAGTGTGGCTGTAGGAGCTAAAGCAGAACGTAAAACCTTCACATATTGTCCACGAGTGGCTAACCGATATTTTTTCTTTACTAGCATGACACCCCACTTTACACCTACCATATAAATTTAGCTGCTAGATTTCCTGTTTTGAATCCACTGAGATAATGCGTATCGGGCGTCGTCGAAAACAAATTAATTTCTCGGGAATGATCTACCCGATCCTGTTTTATACTGGGTCTACGGAAAGTTTTTTGCCGAGCCTACGGGCTCGTATAACTTACATTAAATTCTGCCTTTTCCCACATCTGACCGCGTGGGGCGGTTGGTAGATATCCTGCAGTTGGAGATTCATTGTGGAAATCAATTAACTTACTTCTAGCAGTTGACTACTTCTTCTACGCGCCGCTGGCGAATCTTATATGTGTTGTTCTTGTCCTAAGTATTATCGTTCATTACCAACCTTCGTTTGATTATACTATTCAGTAACCTTCCTTAGGTTACAACAGATATTATTGCGAACTGAATGAAGGAGATTTGGCCGGAATTTGAACCCTGCCTTCTTGTTACATTTTTAACAGCAATAACAACACTTGCGCCAAACTTACACCACACACACACACATATATATATATATATATATATATATGGTTAGATAGATAGAAAGATATAGATATAGATAGATAGATAGATATGTGTGTGTGTGTGTTTGTAATCTCTAATCAAAATGATAAAATACCTTGGCTTTCTACAAATCAATTCCAAAGCCTTTGGGAAATCTAGGTATGCTATTTCTTCTTTAGTTCCTCCCACCGACAAACTAACAAACAGACGCTTCCTTTCTGTTTTTTTTTTTTTTCCGGTTTTACTTACATTGTTTATCTCAGTGTTTAATTCCTTTTTTTTTTTCTTTTATATTTTTTTCTATTTATTACTCTTTATTATTTTTTCTTTGTTTCTTATAAAAATTTCTTTTTTCTCTCACCCCACAACTTACTGATTCATTTTTTTTAAGCTAAGAAATTAAATGTATTTACACAAAATACAAAAGGTAATGCTGTTAGTAAAATCCAGGAACACGGTTAGTAGCAAATACAGATAGATATATACAGTCTCGAAGTAGGACTTCCTTAGAGTCTACGTGCTTGTAACTGACTTCTACAAGAGGTTTCACTCTATCCGACTACCACACACACACAGACGACTCTGGTACGACTCTATGTACGACTCTTGTACGACTCATCTCATCTTCTCTGCCTGACTGTGGCTATTTTATGGCAGCAGGACGAGTCCATTATATCCGAAAAGGGTGGACCCCCCATATAACCCCCCTCCTTAGATCCCTTTTTGGGGGAGTTAATATTTTTGTCTCTTGTGGTTGCTGATTAGTGGTTCGGCGAATTTTCTTTTCCAATTTGACCTTCTCATTATTGTATTTTCCTGCGGTCTTTGTATCTCAAACGCTTCAAAGATTGTATCCATAGCGTCGTCATCTTCTGCGGTTGACGAGCTTGGTTCCTCAATTCGTCTTTTTTGTAGCTGGTCGATATGTCTTCTGTGTGTGAACTTTTCGCCTTTTATGGTATACATTAGATTTCCGATTCTATTGATTACTGTACCCGGCTCCCTGTACGACATATTGTTTCTCAAAATTTTTAAATAAACCCGTTCTCCAGGTTTGAATGATCTCTTTGGCACCATCGGTGTATATTGATTTTTGCTTTTGTTCGGTAATAGTTTAACAAACACCGATCTTATTTTCCGCGCGAACATTAATTCTGCTGGGGAAAAACCTGATGGTGTGTTTGCGTTGGGTGTTATCCTATATACTTGTAGAAATTGCTGTAGCGCTTTTATCGTTGGTAAGTCCTCAGCTTTTTTTTAGTGCTCTTTTCAAAGTGTCGACAAATCTCTCGGCTTGTCCATTTGACCTGGGATGGTATGGCGCTATCCTAATATGTTTTACTTGGTACATCTCGCAAAATTCTTTAAAATCGCTGGATGTAAACTGTGTGCCATTATCGCTTACTACGCAGTCTGCGACACCAAATCTAGCAAATAGTTCAATTAAACAATTTATGGTGTTTTCCGTTGTTGGGTGCTTGAATCTGGCAACCTCAGGCCATTTGCTAAAACTGTCTATTGTTATTAGGTAATAATAACCTTCAATGGGTCCTGCGTAATCCACGTGTATTCTGGACCACGGTCTGTCGACTTTAGGCCATGGCTTTTGTATAGAGGGTGGTGCCTTCGCCGCAGCAGCACAACCTTTGCAACTTTCCACCATTTGCGTGATATCATCGTCCATATTCGGCCAGTATACAAAACTCCTCATGAGTGATTTCATCCGGTTTTTTCCGGGGTGTCCCAAGTGAAAATCTTTTAAGATCCTTCTTCGTAGTGATTTTGGTATTACAACTCTCTCCTTATACAACAGTATGTCGTCACAGATTGAGAAACTGTCTGCTAAATTCTTCATTTTGTCTTCTGTTTTTTTCTTGGTCTCCTGAATAAAGTCTCTTTCTGCTTCTCGTCTTATTTCTAGCAGCGTTACAGGTAGTTCCTTTATTGTATTACCTAGTACTTTGCTGATTTCATCTTCCGCTTGTAATGCGGCAATTACCGACTCTTCTAACGGTTCGCTTTTTGTAGGTATTAATTGCGATAGTCCGTCAGCATGTCCGATTTTCTTTGATGGTAAGAATTGCTGTTTAAAATTATAGTTCAGTAACACAGTTCCCCATCTTAAAAATCTGTCCGCTGTGTAGACTGGTAGGCCTTTTTTCGAACCAAATATCGTAAGGAGTGGTTTGTGGTCCGTTTGAAGTGTGAACTCTCTCCCATATATATATCTATGAAAACGCGTTACTGCAAAAATTATGCCTAATGCCTCCGTTTCAATCTGTGAATAATTTCTTTCCGCCGGTAATAATGATCTAGATGCGTGTGCCACGGGTTTGTTTGTACCGTTCGGCATCTTGTGTAAAATACACGCACCTACCCCATGTGAGCTCGCGTCACTTGCAATAATTATTTCGAGTTCGGGATTAAAATGTGTCAGTGCTAACTCTGACGTTAATTTCTGTATTATTTCTTTGAACGCTTTTTTACAATCCTCTGTCCAATTCCAGTTATGCTCCTTTTTTAGTAACTCATTTAATGGAGCCCTCAGTTTATGCATATTCTCAATGAATTCGCCATAGTAATTAGCTAGGCCAGGAAACTTTGCAGTTCTGCAATATTTTTTGGTTCCGGCATATTTTTAATTGCCGATGCCCTCTCTGGGTCCGGTTTCCTGCCATTTTCATTTATTATTTGACCTAAATATTTTATTTCATTTAGGAAGAAATCACATTTTTCTCCTTTTATTTTAAAGCCGAAGTCCTGAAGTCTTCTAAAAACTTTTTTTTTATGTGTGATTTGTGCTCTTCAACATTGTCGCTCTTAATTAAAATATCATCCAGATAAAGCGGTCACGAAATTCTGGCCCGTGAGCATTGTGTCCATTGTTTGCTGAAAGATTTCAGGTGGAACTTTTATTCCGAATGGTAGTCTGTTAAACTTGTACAACCCTTTGTGCGTATTAATGCAAAGGATTTTCGTACTCTCTTCTTGTAATGGGATTTGTAGATAAGCCTCACTAAGATCTATTTTTGAAAATATCTTACCACCGTTGAGCTTTGTAAATATCTCCTCTGGGCTCGGTAGTGGGTAATGGTGGTCCTTTATTGCCTTGTTGAGTCCTGTCGAAAAATCTGCGCATACGCGAATTTCTCCCGACTTCTTTTTAACGTAAACCACCGGCGCAGCCCACTCACTAAACTCTGTTTTAGATAGAATCCCAGTTTGTTCAAGTCTCTCCAATTCTTTATCTATTTTTTTTATATCGTAGCAAACGGGACATTCGCTTTTTTTCTAAAAAATTGGTTGGACGTTTTTTTCAATTCTATTTTGGCCTTAAATTTGTTGCATCGTCCTAACCCGCTTGAAAATACCTCAAAAAATTGCTTGTATAATTCTTCCTTCAATTTTATGGTATCTGATTGTTCAACCTCTAACTTTTTGCAAAACGAGTTAATAGGTAGGTCCCAAACGTTGAATTTCTGCATCCAGTCGATACCTACTAAGTTTTCAGTATCTTTCATGACGTATATCTTCAGTTTTTTTTTTTGTTTTGCCGTGAAATTTAACATTCACTATTATTTCTCCCTCAAATTTTATTCGTTTTCCTGTAACCGATTTGGCAATTTTTTTTGTGTGTAACATCGTAGGTCTATTGAGTTTTTTCCATGTCTGTAAGTTGATTATCGTGAGGTCGGAACCCGAATCCAATTGTAATTTAATCTTTTTGTTTAAAATTTCCAGTTCTACATATTTTCTTACATTGTTGTTGTCATCATTATTCATCCTTGTAGCTCTTATTCTATTAGTATCTTTTCTATTTCTACATTGGGATGCCTTGTGGCCTTTTTTCCACATTCATGACAGTTTTTATATCTGAAGCGGCAATCCTTGTTCCAATGTAATCCTCCACATCGATAACATGCTGCTGGAGGGGGCTTATATTTGTTTCGATATTTGTCATAATTTGTCCTGTATGTTGTAGTTTTTCTCTTATCATAATATTTTATTTTTCTTTCCGGGGAGGGTGAGAATCTTTTTTCATTGTCGTAAAATTTTAGTTTTCTTTCCGGGGAGGGTGAAGAACGTAGATTTTTGTTTAACTTACGTATATGAGAAACAGCCGATTCTTCAATGTCCTTTGCGTCTTTCTTAATGCTTAAACATCTCTGGCAATCTTCTGATAATTGCTGTAATGTTAGACCCGGTTCATTTTGTAATTTTGCCAGCATTCTTCTACGCATTTCGCTGTCTTTTGTAGAAACTAGCCCTTGAACAAAGATGAGACATTTAAAAATATCCGGGGTTAATTCCGCTAGTTTGAAGTCGTCACAATGTTTATTTACTATTGCGGCAAACGTGGAATAATCCTCATTATCGCCCTTTACCAGGTTAAGGCATTTCCACCTCCTATGGAAGAGTGATGTTTTGGGGCTGAAGAGTTCTTTAAGACATGTCACTGCTTCGTCAAATTTTAATTCGTTCGTCTTTTTTGGCAAGATATAATCCACGAACTTTGTATATTCTTCAGTTCCTAATTTTCTAAGCAATAGACGTAGCTTTTTCGCTTCTGTCCAATTTTGACAGTCTATATTAAAGATGTCTTCATGTCTTCTGAAGTAATCTCCAAAATTTTTGTCCTCATCTAGAGAATATTTGAAAATCTCTATGGTATTCCACACTGCGTCTTGCGAAAATGTTGCTTCTTTTTCAATATCTAATTTCTTGTTGCCTGCTACTTTCAATATTAGTTCCTGGAGCTCTGTTTGTCTATCTTGATTTTCCTTTTGCGTTTGTAATAATTGCTTTTGCCATATTTCTTGTAGCTGTAACTGTTGCTCATTTTGGTGCTTTATTAGTTCTACCAACATATTTTTAAAATTTTCCATGATTACTCAATTTTCTGTAATTTTACTCCTCGAAAATTGTTTGTCGCTAATTTGTTGTTGGACGACGAGGGAATTTTTTTCTTTTTTTTTTTTTTGTTGTTGAATCACTCGACGCCAATTTGCTTGTTTTTTTCTTTTGTTGATTTTTTCTTTTCCGCTTGGGTTTGAATCTTTGTGGCCAAGTTGTTGTTGGTTAGGCGTACGAAAAGTTTTTTTTTCTTTTCCGCGTGAGTTTCGAATCCTCGTTCGCCAAGTTGTTGTGGATCCCGCGTGAAAAAATAGGTATCCAATAAATGACAAACGCAAGTATTTAAGCTAAGAAATTAAATGTATTTACACAAAATACAAAAGGTAATGCTGTTAGTAAAATCCAGGAACACGGTTAGTAGCAAATACAGATAGATATATACAGTCTCGAAGTAGGACTTCCTTAGAGTCTACGTGCTTGTAACTGACTTCTACAAGAGGTTACTTCACTCTATCCGACTCCGACACTCACTGTCGACTCTTGTACGACTCATCTTCTCTGCCTGACTGTGGCTATTTTATGGCAGCTATATATATATATATATATATATATATATATATATATATATATATATATATATATATATATATCGGAGTAACTTAATATTTTACGCTGATGAAATTATATTGTGTAAGAAGATGAGTGAGAGATATTAGAACGCAAGCGTCAGTTATAATTAGACACCGATAGGAGAAGCTGAAAAATAGTGCTTGTCTGTAATTGTACATCTTAAAATTAAGTCTTTTGTTAGACGTCTCTTGGTATACGGTCTAGACCAAATCATTCAGCTTCCTTATGCTTTTGTGTTAATCACTTATTATTAATATACACACTTAACTATCTACCTATGTGTGTATGTATGTATGTTTGTATGCATGTATCCATCTCTCTCTCTCTCTCTCTCTCTATCTATCTATCTATCTATCTATCTATCTATATATATATATATATATATATATATATATATATATATATATCATATATATAGAATGAGGTAGGTTCTGACCTGGTATCTTGGCTTTCCTCAGACTTTTCTACAAATATTTTCAAGGCGAATTTTCTGAGCTACTTTCACTGTTACACCCAATGGATGAATTTAAGCGTGCTACTTGGTTGGCATTTCGGTCCCACCGTTTCACTGTCGAAACAGTTAAATGTAATCGCTTCTTCTTCTCCAACAGCTTCGTCTCAGCCACTTCACAGCTTCGTTGATAGCTCTAATCTTCAAGTATTCAAATGTTAATGTCAGTCATCATCTTCTGATATCTTGAAGTTGATCTCCGTCCCTCTCTTTGTCCTTTCGTCAACGAACCCTCTTTACTCTTACCTCTCAATCTCTGTATCCTCTTCCGTACTAGTAGCACTCACGCCTTGCTTGGGGTGAAATATATATATATATATATATATATATATATATATATATATATATATATATATATATATATATATATAAGAAATATTAACGTGATTAATCATATACGCAGAGAAGCCATTGATAAATGTCTCGACACAGTTTCTTAAATAAATTAACCCAGAAAAAATATATGTTCGCCAACTTCTACAAGAAGAAAACTAGCCAGAGTATTGCATGAAGTTCCTGAATCGAACAAGATTTCTTTCAAAGTTTGTATTTAAGTCGGATTTGTAGATAAGTCGGAAAAATAGAGTTCTTAATTCGGAACAGGTAATTAAATGTTTTACTGATAATTCATATATATATATATATATATATATATATATATATATATATATATATAGTGATGGCCAAAATAAGTGAACTTCTAAGATAATATTCAATATTGTCTCTTTTTACAGATAATAAACAAAGCTTAATTAAACTATATATGCACGAAGAATAACCTTTATTAAAAGAATTACAACCACTTTCAAAATTGTTTATCAAGATGAAATAAAAATTATTAATTAAATGTTATGATATGCAAAAGTAAGTGAAACTTACATGTAATATTTGGTGAATCGTACTTTTTAGGCTTACAACGTCGAGCAGTTTTTCTATAATTTTCAAGAGGTTTCTTGCAGAAGTAAGCGTCAATGTTTGACCATTCTTCTTGGTAAAACTCCCGCAATTGCTCGATATTACCTGGGTTTCGTAATTGTACCGCCTTCTTTAAATTAAAGCAAATATTTTCAATTTGGCTTAGATCAGAACGTCGACTAGGCCGTTACAAGAGATGAAATTACTTTTTCGAAGATATTCGTTTGTGCGTTTGCTTTGAAACTTCGCATCATTGCCCTGCTGGCAACCCCCCCCGCCACCTTCGACGTAAACCAAACTATCGAACCGAGGATTATATATTTTTGTCCAAAATTGTTTGATATCTTTCAGGGTCCATTTTGCCATTAATGCATACTATTTTACCTGTTCCAGCTTCATCAAATCACCTCCAAATCATAATGCCACCGTCACCATGTTTAACTGTTGGCACCAAACTCTTCTCCTCTAAAAGAGTATTATGAGCTTGCCAGATATACCGCCGATCGTTCCTCCCAAAAAACCCTAGTTTGGTCACACCCGACAGTAAAACAATTTGCCAAAACTTGTCTAGTTTATTCATATGAGGGTTAGAATAGTTGAGCTGTGGCTTTTTTTTTTCTAGGCATTCTGCCATGAATGCCAGCATCGTTCATGTTTCTTCACACTGTAGACGTATACACAATGATTCCGATATTGCTAAACGAGCCTTTGCGAACAGCAGAGGTAACAGCAGGTTTAGTCTGGAGTTTCCGAACTAGATGTATACTTGCTCTTTTTTTTTTATGGACGGCCACTTCTTGATTGCTATATTGTCAGGACCAAGGTCTCTCATTTAAACTAATTTTTCGCACGGTAGAGTTGTGCAAGCCAAATCGTTATGATAGCTTTTGTAGCCATCTCCATCACTATCGGCATCAACTATACGACTTTTTAAAGCTTCAGATTGTTCTTTTTTTTAACATTTAGTCTCTAATTGCACCCTTTTGCATACACAATGAGTTATGTTGGTTAAGTGCAGTATACACAGCTTGCCAAAAATTGACCACTTGTGATTCTCATTTTTACACGTGTACAAAACCTTATTTGCACTTGCATCTATCTAAAAATACAGAGTGTAAAATTAAACGTTAACTTACTTTTGCATATCTTAATTTTTAATTAATATTTTTATTCAAGCTTGATAAAAGTTTCGAAAGTGGTTGCAATTCTTTTAATAAATATTTTCTTAATGAATATAGATTAATTCAAATTTGTTAACTATCTGGAAAAGAATGGACATAATATTATATTAGGGTTTCACTTACTTTTGCGCATTTTCAACCAATTTATTTTTCTCTGAATTAAATTGCCTTCTTCATCATCCTAACAATAGTTTATAAATACTGCAGCAGCAAAAAAATTAGTTTTTTTTGTTTTTGTTTTTTACTGTTTGTCATAATGGGGGACAAGTATATATTTATTAGTAGTATAATTCTTAGCGCTGTTATTTTATTTCGAGCTCTGATTTTATTACCACAACCACTGATAGTGCACTATATTATACATAATTATACCTATACATATATATGTGTATGTGTGAGGGTGTGTGTTTATATTATGTACGCTCCAGTCAAAGATTGATGCTCCGACAATTCAGGTACTAGAAGAGAACATTCAAAACTAAATTTGTACCGTTTTATTCATATAATGGTATTTTCGAATCACTTCAAAATATACTAAAAGGGTATCTGTCTATATTTTTGAAATGAGATGTTATTTACACTGTTTACTTTATTGGGACTACATGGCACAGGGGATAAAGTCGTTGATTAGATCCAGTAACAGGACCCAAAGAGTGTGATTTCAATACCTGGTTAAGGCATTGGAGAACTTTCAGAGGGGAATAAACAGGAGATAACTGATAACTGACATCCATTAAACATGGTAAGTGGGACTAGAACAGTCTACCCCAGTGAGCGAAATAAAGGGTTCAGTTCGACATTCCAACCACCTGAAGAAGGCCGGAGCGCACAATGGCCGAAACGTTGTAATAAATATGGCGACGAAGATGAGGACAATAGTCCGAATAATCTAAATAGTATACTAAAAAAGCATATTACTATTTATTATTATTATTAGTAGTAGTAGTAGTAGTAGTAGTAGTAGTAGTAATAGTAATAGTTGTAGTATTTGGTTTGATTTACGTTGTATACACATTTACTTCGGAGTCCGAAACAGAGATATAAGGTCAGAAATAACTTCCATTGAACTTTTTTCTTTTCTTTTTTTTTTTTTTTTAATAATTCAGTCCATATTCGCTTAATGACATATATGGACCAATTAAGAATATTGAAATTCTATTGCATCACAGGTACAGCCAAATTGTTTATGGGTGATATCCTTTTTTTTGTGAACTCAAATCGATAAGTAACCCCTAACCCACACACCTGAAGTATTCTTTTCTTTCTTTCTTCTTTTTCACTTCTAAAAAAGACAGAAGCAAACTAAGATCACACACATTTTACATAAACAAGGCTCTTCGTAATCGTTTGTATTTATTTATGACATGAGCTATCAGGAATCACTTCAATTAATCTATCTGAAAATTTCAAAACTAATTCGATGGCTCAAACTACAACAGGAGGCTTTCATGATCCAATAGTGTGTCACACCATCAAAAGCTTTATGGTAATCTATCCAAGGTTTGCTGATATTTTTTCCTGATCATTTTTAGTTAGTAGTTGATCTTTGCAATCCTATGAATTTTCGTCTTCCCTTCATTTCCGGAGTAGGTATATTGTTTTCATCGGATAAAGAGTAACTACAATTCGTCATGACAGACGCCATCAATTTATACGTGATGGACAGATGTTATTGGCCTATAATGTTTTGGATCATCTGTTTCACGCGAATGTGGTAGAAGATATGAAATATTTCCAGTGATACATTCAGGAATTTAATTGGAATTTATTAGTCTTATGGATTGACGAGCGATGATTTGGGTGCCTTGTCATTTCCTGAGGATTTCAATTTTGGGGATTATCGTTAGAGCTTGCCTAACATTACATTTCGTTATATTTTTCCATTCTTGTACAGGTTTATCCATCATTCCTTCTTGTTCTTTCGATCCAAACTGGATTGTGATCTATTGAGTTGGTCCAAATATTCTCTCAAAATGTCTGCATTTCTTCAATAGATGGCGGCATTTTAGCTTCTGTAACGGTTTTTCCAATTTCTCTTTAATACTTGAGGTCCGTTTCGAATATATTTGTCGATAAAACTTACAACGCTTTTCATATGGTCTTGCGATCCGAACCTTTAATTTGTAGTTTCAGTTTAAGTATTTCCTGATTGATGAAATTTCCTTTACCGCTTTAATTTTATATTTCCGCTTGATCCACTTGTTTTTCCGTGTTGAAATATTGGAATTAATTGAAATCTCACCTTGTATCGATAGCTCACGTTTGATTTCCGCAATGTCTCGCGTTAATATTGCCTTCTAAGTGGGATCTTTTTGTCTGTTGTTTCATCTTTTATGTGCCTTGACATTAAGTTTTTCAGTAGCTGCTAACATTGTTGCATATATGACATTATTTACTTCTGGAAAGTTTTTCAGAATTATTATTATTATTATTACTATTATTATTATTATTGTCATCATCATCATCATTCGATTTCTGCTATGGACACACTACCTACCAAGTCTGCGGAAAGACCTAAGGCAGGTCGTGGTGTGTTGTTATGGCCACATTTCATGTTAATTTTTTTTTTTTTTTTTTTTTTTTATCTCCGATGAAGTTGCTAGCGTTACATAGACAAAGTTCTCCTTAGTGTGTGTGCTGTACTTAATAAGACAATTTTCTGTATGTCTCTTAAGCTGGGGTTTCAGGGATTCTTTCAATGTGTTGTTTTGTTCCATTTTTTATAATTCCAAGTGCACCTATTACCACTGGTATTATTCTTGTTTTCAATTTCCACATTTTTTTCTATTTCAATTTCCAGGTCTTTGTATTTTGATAGTTTTCAAATTCCTTGGTTGCTATGTTACAATCCGCTGGACAAGCCATATCAATTAGTAGGCAAGTTTTTTCTTTCTGGTTTTTGACAATAATGTCCGGCCTATTTGCTTCAATTTTTCTGTCTGTGTGGATGGTATAATCCCATAGAATGGTGACATCTTCTATTTCTGTATTGTATTTCTTCTTCTTCTTCTTCTTATTATTATTATTGTTGTTGTTGTTATTATTATTATTATTAGTAGTAGTAGTAGTAGTAGTATAATTGGAATAGATCGCTCAGTGGAACGGATGCAAAAAAGGATCCTCTTAAGAAGGAAAGGAATAATCTGGAAAAAAGTTCAACACTATAAGAAGAGAGGAAAATTGCATTATACCTAATGTCGTAGACAGTTTTCCGTGCATTAATTACTATGTATTAGAATCGTATCTGAAAAATTAATAAAATAGAATTAATAATAACAATAATAATAATAATAATAATCCAAGTTGAATTCACAAAACAGACTATCAGCCATAAACACATTGGCTGAGCATGTAGTGCCAAACAGTTTCGACATCTTCAAATAGACCTTAGATAACATTTGAATGGATATCAAAATGAGAAAGCTATTCACTTGCTACAGCATGCCTCATCCTTAAGCCGACGTTGATCATCTGTGTTATAACTCGCTTCGTAGCGCTTATAAGTAGGGCATCGTCAGCTTGCCGTGACTCCTGTATTAGTCTAAAGAGTGACTCTAAATGACTTCTTTTCTTTACCTCTGACATGGCTCTCTTTATTTATAGTTATGTACTAGTTCCTATATTCACCAGGGGTGTGCTATTTACTCCACAACATGCCATATTTTGAGATTAATACCTTTTACAATTTTTTTTTATTAGTATTATTATCTCACTCTCCTCTTTCTGGAGAGTTCGCCAACATACTTGACTTTGCAGCATTTCCGTCTCAGATCAACTTCCGGTTCTTCAGAACACTTTCTTTTTCTGAAAATTGTTCTTGTAGGTTCTAAAACTTGTTGCGGTGCTGGCACATCGAAAACATCATATAGCATTTTTATCAGTTCTTCCAGCATTTCAGTTTTTTCATTGATGAACGTTTTCAGCTAGTTGTGTTGTCTTTTATGTTCAACACTTTCCCTTTTTACTATTTAAATAAACTTCCTGATTCGTGTTGATATTATACCGTCTCCCCACGTTTCTTTGCCATCCTTATATACGCTAAAGAGGACATTATCGCCAAACGAGTTCTTTTTACTTCTGACATGGGACTCTTTATTTATAGTTATGGACTAGTTCATATATTCAACGAGTATGTACCATTTACTCCACAACAGTCTGCATATTTCCAGATCCGAAGGAGGAGTTCTATCGTTTTTCAAAGATACCTGGAAACTACAGAAGACTGGATGGTAGTCTGTGTCAAATTACAGGAACGAAATAAGAAATATATTCAGTAATTAAAGAAACCAACATATTCAGAAGAACATTTCAAGTGAAGAAATGTGAATAAGCCATAATACGCATACTACAGCTGCAAGGCACGTAAAAGAAACTATGGCAAGATAACGCACTTAATTGTCAATATTCTAACCATGCAAACAAGCTGATGTAAACAAACCCGTACACATGAGTGTTTACGTAATGCAGGTTTTGTTCTTGCTGTATAGGAAGAATGCTGGCTAGATAGCCATTACTAAACAATTCTACTGAAAACATTTTGTTAAACCGAAATACAGTTTATGTGATGAATACTCAGAAACTGTTAATCAACTTCTATCGATCTGTACTGTATTAATATCTAGCGAATATAAACCTGACATGACACTGTGGAGCAATACCTGTGCTGGAAAATGTGCAACCCTTACAGAAAGAAATTGGTATGCATTTCACCCCAATCCGTTTACGGATTTAGGGCCTGTAACTATTTTATGGGACTTTACAATACAGACAGACAAAATAATCAAAGCTAATCGCCAAGCAATTATGATTAAAAACGACAAGAAAACAGAACGTGCTTTCATACCGACATGCCAGCCCATGTGGATTGTAATGTAACTTTGACGATCTTCCAAAATTACAAGAATATTCCAACATTACAAGGTTCTTGAAGTGTAAATCTAAAAAAATGTGCCCCATAAGGTCATTAATAATTCCAGTTGTAATTACAGCCCTCAGTTTAACTGGAAAAACTTCCTGTAGCCACATTGAAGGGATTACTTGTAATTCATGCCTGAAAGAAATACAAACAATGTACATAAATGTACGGTTCATACATTAAGAAGACTTTTATATAGGTAAAATTTTGTCAGATCTTATTTTTTTTTACAAAAATGATCAGTGGAAAATATCATGAAGCCATTTCTGAAAATAACTCTCTGGTTGGGACAGCGAAGATAATATGTATACAACAGAAATGGAAGGAAATAATAATAATAATAATAATAATAATAATAATAATACTTGGAAGATATAAATATATGCTTCTTATGCTGAAAGTGGTATGAACATCGAGAGTCAGACAAAACTGTGAAATCATTATTCTTTGGAAATTTACCATTGACACTGATAAACATATAAAAGACCAGACATAATGATTAAAGACTACAAAGACATAATGTCTTCTAATAGAAATGGCAGGGCCTTAGATGTAACGATGTAACGATGTAACGATGCAACGATGTAACGATGTAACGATGTAACGATGCAACGATGTAACGATGTAACGATGTATCTTGTGGGAATATGAAAATATAAGTAAATATGATAGTCTTGAATGTAAAACTTATAAAAAAGTCTCTAGTTAAAAATAATATTATACGTATTAGAACTGGAACCACAGAAACTTTAAAAAATGTACAGATAACAAAATTAATATCACCCTTGATATCTAAAAGCGATCTTAATTATTAGACCGTTGAATACTGCTCATCTACTCTGGATGGCATTATCTATACACACTCTGTTCATGTTTAGTATCAATGGAACATCACAATTTCTGCAAACGGAATGAATATATTCACCACATTGTCTTTGTTTTTAATCATTTCACCCAATAGAAAGTGGAAATGTCACCTCTACGCATGAGAGAAAAGTGAGTATATAGCGGACTGGGGAAAGGACAAAAGATGAACGGGATTATATAAGATAGATGTCGATTGACGTTGAATTTAATTTTAAAAGATTGTAGTTATCATAGAAACAAGTACACGGAAAGGAGTTCCACAAGTAGGAGGTGCTAGAAAAGAAACTGTTGGAGTAGAAATGGTGGTTGCATTTAGCTATTTCAACACTAAAAGGGTGGGACCTATATGCCAATTTAGTAGCATGCTTAAATTCATGCACCAGAGAAAAAGCTCATCAGAACTGTTACAATGAAAATATTTGTAGAAAAGCCAGAGGGAAATCACACCACATCGGCAAGAAAGTGACTGAAGTTGAGATGCCAAATCAGGTTCGATTACAATAAAAACTACATCCATGTCAAACACATATACCCGCAATGGGTGGAGTTTGTGGCCTTCTAAAACAAGGAGCACAAAAAACAAATCAATAAAATTCTTGGTGTACCATCTTTTCGAGAAATCCCAAAATAGTGCAAACAACCAAATCGCACATACTGCGAAGAGATTTGTCTAGTTAAGTTCTTTTGTTAATAGCGGTCTTTTAATTAGTTGGAAACAATAAAAATCACGCTCTTCTCTTTTGTGGGTCATTTCTATCGACCTGACATGTGATGATAGAATAAATGCAGATGAAAAAGAAATGTTTCAAAATAATAACAGTAATAATAAGACTGAAAAAACAAATTGAATTAACCCCAAATGTAGGTTATTGGATAAATATCCAGAAACAATTGACTATCTTGTTGTGCGGAATGTAAAACTCGGTATGAAAGAATAGGCCAATATTTGTGTAAGTACAGTTGGAAAGTTACGTGAGAAATTATTACAGGGAAGTCCACAATTTACGTTATAATATGCCTGTGTCTCATAAAATTAGCCGCAGGCAGGCTGTTAGCCGATTACTATCAGAACTTTACGACTTTTCTAATTACGCTTTGTTTATATCTCGTTTGGGTATCATGCAAACTGTGTGAACTGGTTTATGAAAACATTTTAAAAGCGAGAAATAATTTAGAAAAATAATTATTAGTACTCAATAAGTTAATTTGGGGAGGCAGAAGCGAATATTCAGTATTATTTAAATCCCGATCGAGGTTATACTGAAGAACTAATTAATCAATTTACGTTAAACTATTTAGAGGAAAAATCGGATCACAGGAAGTGAAAATTTAATTTATTGGATTCAAAATTTTTATTGGTTAATAAATATATTTGACAGGTTTTAATATTGATGTTTAGGTGGAAAAACAGTTTTAATCATTTTCTGAATGTGGACATTCATTATTTTAGCATACAACATGTAATGTTTGACTGCTTTTTCATAGCTTTTATTTGCGATAATCTCACTGAACAGTCAATTAATGCTAATGTGGGAATTTGAATTTAACGTTCGTGCGATCCTATTTTCCCATAGAATTGATGTCTGTGTGATTCTACTTTTGCAGAGAATTGTGATCTAATTAAATCTATTGCAATTGTTGGGTTCTACAAATATATTTGTTATGGGAACTTATCTATAATAATAATGGACTATTACTGACATTATAAATACTGCGCCTCTCAAGAGGTATGACGAGATTGTACGACGAGGAGAGATAATTGAGAGCATATTGTAAGGACATTGGAATAGTGATACTTGTCGAGACAACATAGTTCACTCTAACCAAATCTGATAGTCATTACTAATAATTCTACTTCTTTGTATTATATTTCTGTTGTAATATATCTTTGTATTCCATACCTGTGTTCGTGTTATTCTTCATTGGTTCTAATCTTGGACCATCACCGTAGTGCAAGGAACTTGGACCATAAAAATATTGATATGAAATCATCTCTTAGATTGACTGATTGATTCGTTTTCTACTGCTTATCAACAATTGGCTGGTTATTTAAGCCAAAAACTTCTTTTAGATTGGAAGTTATATTTTGGAGATAATAATGCTTTAATGATAAGAATTGGATTCATGCCTTTCCCAAGGCATACATAACGAATTCATCGGGAATTGGAACTCGCCAATCCGATTAAAAATTCCGAACCATTATGCCTTACGCCACACGCATATCCAAACTTACAGCATTTGGTATTACCGAACGGTCACCCCTTTAAGTACTAAGCAGACTGGACGTTGCTTAAATCCGGTGATAGCTGGGAAACGCTCTTTCAAAGTAATTTGGCAGTAAGATTCCCATCGCTTTGCGCTGACTCTAGTCTGTGTGAGGAAAAGAATGAGGGAAACACGATAAAAAATGTGCCACCGCAAATTTTTTTTTGTTTTTTTTTTTTAATGCAAAGATACAAAAAACGAATAAAAGATAGACAGAAAAAAGAAAAAAAAGCTAGGAAGAATTATATAAGAAAGAAAGGATTTGATTATCAAAAATCTAACAAAGACGATACTGAAAAGGTACGCAAGAATATGAAAAATAAATACAATCTATAAAACAATACAGAAATGTAATATCAATTCATCAGTAAATGTGACTACATCAATTAACAGCTTGTTTGTGCAATCAGTAATCATAGAAAAACAATGTTGTCATAACGTTTAGTGTTCTTGTGTTCTCGTTGGACAATTGAACACGTTTGTTTTTGTTATGATAAAAAGAATAAGAATAAGAAAATGAATTGTGAAAGAGAAACAAGAAAGAAATCGTCAAACTTACGAACGAAGCAAATTAATAAATATAGAATATGAAAAAATATGAAAATAAAAGCAAATAAAAAACATAATTTTCAAAAAATGATAAAATAATGTAAGAGACAGATTCAGAAATAAAACAAAATCATGTAAAGAATATGAAAAATATCAGCACACATAAAAACCGATACGAAAAAGTAAAAGAAAATAAGAGAAATAATTGGAAAAAAAAAAAAATTCGAATAACAAAAACAAAAAAAAAAGAAAGACTGAAACGAAAAAGCTCCCAAAGAATTACGAACGACTAAAAAGAGGAGGGGGAAAGCTGGGCCAACATCCACCTGTCTGTCCTTCTATAGAGCAAAGAATTCTGAGTAACAACAAAAAATGAATTGGCCAATTCTTACGGTAAATTTTCTAAGACAAACACGTACATCGTAGCGTTCAGACACTGAAAACAAAAAAGTACGAGAGAGGCGCTGACACAGAACGATGGCAGCTCTCTCTGGGATTAATTCTTCATCAGGAGAAGTTTGAAGATTCATTTTTATTTTGGCGAAAACTTCCCGTCTTTGCTTAGAAATATGCTTAGTTTGTACGCCTCAAGACCACAAAGAAAAATATTTGTTCTCTCGAGAACATCGAAGTTGGAAAATTATAAATATTATTATTTTTTTTTGTCCATAATGAGACATGAGAAAAAAAAATAAACCAACACATTTTCAAACGAGTCAATTTACAAATAAAGCCATTAAAATATTAACATTTCTTTATTCTTAACCATTATACTACAAACAAGGCGACAATGCCACTACGATGCAGAATTTTACAGGAAGCAAAAGATAATGAGAAAATTTTAGCGGAGAGAACGATAATAAAGAAACAAGATTCAGGAAACAGAAGATGACGATTGACGTTTCATTTATATTTTTGAAGACTAGTTAGCAGGAAGGTAAGAAGTCAGAAGGGAGTTCCACGGAGGAGAAGTTCGAGAAAATAAACGATTAGATAAAAAATGACAGTTGCATAACTAGTTCAACAGTGATAGTTGGGGACCTAAATGCCAATCTAGTAGCACGCTCAAATTCATGCTGTCAAGACACTAAGCAGAATCATCATTCACTGACATATAGAAGAACCTATATTATATAACAATTAAGTAGCGTAATTCCCCGTGTATAATACGCCTTCATCCATAACACCCACCCCTAAAATTTTGCTGAAAGTGTGGGGAAATGTTTCTACTCACGCATAATACACACCTTTGTTTGTTAATCAAACCCTATAAATTGTACCTCTCCAATTTCATTAAGGCCAGCGTTTCCTACTCTTATTTTAAAAAAAAATGGTTCTAAACAAAATAATATTATTCTAATTTAGTTTTATGATAATTCTTATTATATTTTACATTTGTAAGTATTGTTAGGAACATGTGATAGTATTTGGCATTCTTATGTCATAATCTCCGGATGTTAGTATCAAATTGTTGCATATTTGTGGTGTGTAGTCTTTTCGCAACTGAAATCGACCTATAAAACGGTAATTATTTTTAAAGATTTTTTTTTTTAGATGTGCATAATACGCACACCTAATTTTGCTTATTACTTTTTAAAGAAAATGCGTATTGTACATGGGGAATTTCGGTACGTTTTTTGTTCTTTTAATGTGATTTTTCTATTTCTCTCGCTATCCATTTGCCTCTTCTGATTTCGATGTTGTATTTTTCGTCCTCTATTAAAACACTCCCTAGATATTTAAATTTTTGTACTTGTTTGATTTTGGTATCTCTAATTTAAAAATCGCATGTGGGAATTTTTATGGTGACGACTATTCTGTCTTCTTACAATTGATTTAGTACTTGTTGCATTGGGAGATGACTGAATCCATGGATTCTCTCAATATTAACATTTTAATTAATAATGTATGTATGGCGTCTATTCTACGAAAAGGACAACATTGAATTGGACATTGTCTAGAGATCACAAGGTAACTACTGCAGTATTCCCAGGAAAGTATGGCAATTCAAAACGGCAGCAAAGAGGGGAACCAGCATATAGACATTAGACTGAAAGGATATGGTATTTGAAAAGTGAAAAAATAACAATATTTTCGGTTAAATAGTAGCGTAAACTGGTATTTCTAGCATTGGGTGACTACCATTAAACAGCGTTGGAATGTATAGGAAAAGCGCTTCATGATTATTCCAAACAAGTTCATTCCCGGATAATGAATTAAAGAGTGCTGTGTAGAGCTATAATCGCCAGTCCTGAAAGTAGATTGCGTTTAATAAGAACCCAAATTTGAGAAAAAGAACTTGTCATATTTATTGAGAAGTCTCTGAAAATGACAGTGGCAAAAAAGTAATATCCCAAATATGATACTGAATATTACTTCGAATCTCGATATACTATCGAGTAGGTTGACAGCGATCAAAGCATATTACTTGAGAGTATTACTTCAGTTATATGACGCGGCAGACTATGTTAGTCGCTTTAATGTGTGGCTTCCCCAAAAAAATCTACTTGTAGGAAATGTCAGTGTCTACAGGCAACACGGAAAATCCCAGATATGTTTAATATTGTTTGAGTGATACTTCACATTGTTGAGTTGTTACTGAAATCAATTATTTTGCTGTCTCCAAATTGACCGCTCATCCCAAATATTATCACAACGTTCTGGTAACTTTGCATATTAATTTAGCGGTAAATACCTCACTAGTCAATCATAACATTTTCTTATATATATATATATATATATATATATATATATATATATATATATATATATATATATATATATCCTTACCCTACCCTTGTGGAAATTTATAAAAAAAAAGAATAAAAAGAATAGTTCCGATATTATTTACTTTATTTCGTATTTATTATAGTAAAAAAGAAAGAACAGTAAGATATATAATCCGGTGTTCTTATTGATATTTTTTTTTACAAAACTTTGCTCAATGTAAATTTACAGAGCATACATATTATAAATTAACTGATTTAAAAATAGTGTTCCTTCGCTACACAATAATTACCATATTTCAAAAGCCGAATCTAAAAACTTCAAATTTGATTGCATAATTAAATTAAAAGCATTAGTTGTTTCATCTACAAGAGAATTTTGGAATAACTTATTTTTAAAAGCACATACATTCATAATTCTTTGTTTCTAAGGATACAGAGAAATCCAATCATTTAGACAGGAGCTGTCGTCTTCATTTTTATTAACTATTATTGTATCAATTATGAATTAGGTTCGAAAAAGGGGCTCAGTCTAGGTATTTTAGGGGTGCATTTTTCAACGAATTATGACATCCGTTCAACGCATGTCGTTTTGTTTTTTATCAACGACAAAAAGGTTTTCGGCAGTTACTTTATAAGTATCTCTATCTATCTTTGCAGAAACGTTGTCTCAAATTGTTCGAGGTTTGCTCAAAAAGTACTGGTACTATAAAAAGAAAACCATGCATATACATTCAGGATTTAATCTGTTTCGAAGTAGTTCCCCCTCTGAAGTCACGCACTTGATCCGGCGTTGTTTCTATTAACTGAAGTGTTTCTAGAACTCCGTTTTTGAGATAGCGAGCAGCTGTCTCGGCGCAGTCTTTTGAATTACATCGACATCTTGAAATCTTTCACATTTCAAGAAGGATAATTGCAAGGGGCCAGACCTGGAGAAAATGGTAGTTGTTTAATCTGGGAAATGTTGTTTTTGGCCAAAAACTGCTGCATAACAATTGTTACTGATGGAACCTCTGTTGTTTGGTGAGACGTCCACATTCGACACACTTTCCTTCCAACCACATATATAAAGAAAGGGAAATAAGTAAGAATGTTATAACTCAACGCGTATGCGCAATAGAGATCAAAGTCAATCTGCGTCAAACCACTTCACTCTGCATACTTTTTTTCCCTTACAATAGCGTCAGTCCCGATACTTTTTGATCCTACCTCGTAAAACGGCATTTAAATGTATTTTACCTGCCCAATTCTTTTAATATGTATTTTGCCGTCTGAATAATAATATATAGCTTACGAAAATATAACGTAAAGGCCTGCGGTGGAAGCCATATAGTCAATACAATGTTTTTTCTTGAGCCTATAAATTCGCTGTTGGTGTACAGATCCATAGTCTGACAACGTTATGTTGCGCTGCTGAATTTTTAATAGAAAGTAAGTGTCAGCTAGTGGAGAGAGGGCTTTAACCCTTTTTGAATTCAAACTTGTCTTTATGTAGAGTGGTGGACAAACAAAGCTGGAGAGTCGTACCTACATTTCTGGGTCAGTGGAGAAGTAGTGTATCCGTACGTCTTTTCAGTGGTAGTAAACATAAATGACTCAGATAGAAATTAAACCCGTCTGACTTTCGACGCCGAAAACCAGGAATGTAAACTGCCAAAAAAGTGGTAGCGGAGGACAATTTTACAAATCCGCTTAAACTAAATATTAACTCAGTTTCCATCACGCTGCAAAAAGAAAAAAAAAATAGAAAGAAAAAATAGCTGATATATTCATTAATAATTTTGACAGTCGAAACCAATGACAGAAATAGACGAACAAGAAATAAAAAGAAAAAAATGATTAAATGAGTTTTTTGCGTAGATAAACAGATAAGCTTCGAATAGGCTATGGTCCAATAGTTTAAATTTACTTCTCTGATTTGAATTAAAAAGCAATAATAATAATAATAATAATGAATATAACAGAACAACAAAACGAGACTTTGACCGATCTCTCTCTCTCTCTCTCTCTCTCTCTCTCTCTCTCTCTCTCTCTCTCTCTCTCATATGTCCCCTAACGAGCAGATGGTGATTATCTAGATAAACATGTTTGATATTCATTGGTTTATCAATTTTTATTCATAGGTTCTCTTCGCGATGCTGGAGTCAAGGTAATCCTGGCTAGTACGAAGCAGACAGTGTCGTCTCGAGGCGCGTCCTAAGGTACGTTTTAGTTGATTACTTGATTATACTATGCATGTTTTGACATAATCGTTTCTGTGTTCGATCTGCTCATTAAGATGATATCTGATAAGGCACATGGTCAAGCCATCTGTAACCGATTTTTTTACGAATTTTCTTAAAAAAAAAAAAAAGAGTAAATATGGACATTGGCAAATTGTGTGATGGAAACCAAAGGGGAGTCGTTTTGAAATGGCATTGCTTATCGTTTCATTTCATCCTGACTCAGAATCTTTTTCTCGCATCTGTATTGCAGCGAACTTGAGTTCCGAACAACAAATCTTTATGATGGATAAATTCTGGCAGAAGCGGAATAAAGAACAAATAAGATTCCTCATCTAATTACTTCGGCTCTCCGGCCACATCACTTTGAATCACCGTACGATCACCAAAGTTAAGAAACGTCTGATCTGGTCAATTTCTAGAAGGGTAACCGTTTCTGGAATACCAGGTGCTGTAAGTTTAGACGAGTGTTGCAGGTAGTGTAGTGGATAATGGCTCTGAATTGTTAACCAGCGAGACGAGTTCCAATTCCAGTTGGGTTCGTTATGTTCACCTTCGTGTAAACACGCTTGGGAAAATGTGTGAATCCATCTCTTCTTACGCCAGCGTTTGGATTAATTAGTAACTCTTGTATCACTACACCATAATCTCTATCTATAAAAGGCAGGATGCGCGCGCGCGCGCGCGTGTGTGTGTGTGTGTGTGTGTGTGTGTGTGTAATGAATGCACGGTCGCAATTTTCGACGGATTTGCACCAAAATTTAAATGCACATGCTCCAAGTTAGTGGGACGGCCAAGACAGACGTTGCATTTCCCAATACCGATCGATAGTGGAAATGATCAATTTTTTCATGCTTCTACGGCAGTTTTCATGTAGTTTGCGCCCATTTTCTACTGGCCAGTGTGAGATCCTATAGCTGGCTGCCACGAATAGGCAGGAAGATTCTATTGGCTAGCCTGAGAGCCAACAGCTGACTGACATGAATGTTAACTAGCATGCTAGCATGCAAAAAAAAATCGATAGATGCATTCGTCACAAGTGGGAAAAATTTAAATCTGCATGGCACTTTACTCCAATTGGCTCATTCGCTTGCTTAAACTCAATGTTGATTCTGATTCCGCAGAACTGAGTTAAGGTGTGAAAAAGTATTTGTTGTTAACATTCTTTTTTCATTCGGTTTTTCCCGTTACGAGTCCTTTTTTAAAGCTGATCGTTTTGTGTTCATTTTGTTTAGTTCTTTTTTCGTAACAGATTTAATGTTTAGTATAGAACTTAGAAAAAATTTGCAGTGTGAGATAGGCATGTAGCAACATCAGCACGGCAAAGGGCACTCCTTTAAAGTCAAGGAAGGGCAAAAATAGTTTAAGTCAAGTGATAGCGATTGCTGTATGAGTCGTAAGATTTTTGAATCAAGCACAGGCAATGCCGGGCCATGCTGCTAGTAAAAAATACTTACAATCTAAAATACATATATTTTATGGCTTTAAATAACCTGCATAAGGTTGATAAAACGTAGAAAAGGAATCAATCAATCAAATGATTTCGTGAGCATATTAATACCCGCTAACCTCCAAAAGTGACAGAAGGCATTGATAGTTTATTGTTAGAAACATAAAATTAGTATTCTTCATTTATTTACGGTGTCCTTTTAGGACTTGAGCGAATATGGCTCTCCATAATTTCTTAATTTATATACCGATTAGCAATATTTTTCTTTTTACTGTCACTTCTGTTTCCAATTCTGTCATATTACACAATCGCGTTTGGTAGTCTCCTCGAAGTTTCTCTCTGATCCAATGGCTTTCAGAATGTCTTTATGATGTTCAAACTTTAAATTCTTACTATGTGTCTCATTTATTTTAACTTCACTTACTGATTCAAAGTATTAGGTTTTTCGCAAAATAACGTCAGATTTTAGAATAAACCTTTTAATTGTGTTCTCATATATTACACTAATAGTTGCATAAAATTTGTTAATCATTCCTAAACATAAACACCTCAAATTGCCACTAACATTAACAGAGCATGGAGTGAAAGATCCAATTGTGACAGTATGAAACTTGTTTCTGGATTGCCCCAGTGCAAATTATGGGAGTCAGCACTTCAACAATAGCGGACCATCTCAAGAAAATTAGCAATATGAAAAACTCGATAAATTGTTTCTACATGAAATCAGTGAAACTCTGATTTTGAAAATTTGAAGTTTGTTCGAATAGTGAATTGTGATGAGTAATGGATCCTTTATGTCAATCCTAAACGATCGGCTCAATGCCTTGATCATGAGGAAGCACACACATTTTCCAAAACCGAAATCGCACCAACAGAAGATAATGGTGATAGCCTGGTGGTTTGCTATTGGCGTTATCCATTACATGATTCTGGAATTTAACGAAATCATCGTGCCAGAACTGCCAGCAATTAGATTAAATGCACATTCAGTTAAACAAAATAACACCGGAACTGGTTGATCTATGAAGTTCAATTCTGTTACCAAGATGACTCAACAGAAGCTGACTCATATTGAGATACGAGACTTTGTCACATTCACCATATTGCTCAGATCTCTCGCCTACTGATAACAAGACTTTCAATTGTCTTGAGAATGTTATAAGCCAAAAGACATTGCATTCCAATTAAGATACACAAATAGTACTGAAATCGTTTAGAATTTTATTGTTTAAGCATAAATAACCTTGTAACTCGATGGCAGAAATGTACAGACCCAATGGATTCCAATTTTGACTAATTTAAATTGTATTTAAATGCTTTAATTAAGGAATAAATGTTGATTCTAAAACCGGACATTATTTTTCGATTGTCCGTTTTTTCCATTTTCTTTAAAACTTCCTCGTTGAATATATGCTCCGATCATTCTCAGCATCCTTCTGTCGAAACACTATCATACTAGCAACTCATTTTAGAAGGTTTTATTAGTATTAAAAAAATTCAAATTTCTTAATAATATTTTGTTAATATCACTCTGTCTTCTTAACCTTATCTAAACTTTGTTTGCAACAGTTTGTCTGCTGTTAGACGTGTCTAAAGTGTTTATTTATCGACACATTAATTAATAACCACCTTGACTCCACCTTCTGACCCTATTTTCATTTTGCGTTTTAGCATAGATCTGTCTCTTAATTGATTAATCCAGACAAGCCCACAGCTATGTTTTTTATTTTTTAAAATATGGATTCCCCCACGTTTTTAACTTTAAAATGAGGTAATGATATATTTTCTAGTTTCCCAAATAAATCATTTTCATCATCGCTCAATAAAGGAACATTGTAGTTCGGAAACATGAAAGTTTTTTGTATAGCGATGTAAAATATAATAAAAATGTTATCGAGTTCTCCGGTCTCTGGTGTGTTTGTCTAAAAATAGATACGTTTAAATTCACCTTCATCCCTACCGTGCGCCAGTTGTTTAGGAGTAAACTACAACTATTATTCTCATTTATTTACACCTTTTCACAATTTTTCTACCACTTCCTTCACTCACCATTATGGATCAATTTCACCCGGATTTCTCCTTGAAAACCTTCCATATCCTTCTCATAACTTAAGATGGAAAGTATACTTCTGCCTCAATCATCCTGAAACTAAAAGTTACAGATCAGAAACTTACAACTTAAAATTTGAGAATTCTACCATCATCCTTTAAATTTCTGGAACCATTCGAAGTCCTATTTGTCAAGAACATGAAATTCAGTAGAAATCGTTTCGGATGATCCTGAACAAGGACATCGATATGATTAAAAACTCAAAAGGTTTTTGGATTAGAGCAGATTAATCAAATAACGTATATAAATGTGTTCATCCCAAAGACTATGAAATTCTTAAGGATAAAATTGCTGATAATTATAAAAAAAGAGAGATTTAATAACAGAATTTTTAAGATGGACAATATAAATAATATAAAGTCGAAAGTAGTTGCATATTTAGAGAAGACCTAATACAGTTTATAATTTAATAAAAGAACATAACATTCATCGACTGATTAATGGGTTTAATGTATCTTTAAAATTAAGTTAGCGAAGGGATTTCGCCATTTTATATCATTAACTTTACTAATTTACTTTTTGTATGAACGATTCATTATAATACAAATTAAACTGCACCACATTTTTCATTTATATATTATATATATATATATATATATATATATATATATATATATATATATATATAGATATATATATATATATATATAATAAAAACAGACCAATTTAAGGCTCCATTTTGTAATAATTTATTTCACCAGAAAATTTTATCTTTCTTTGGAACTTCAGACTTCACTTTCAAAAGATGAAACGAAAAATGATTTTAAAATTTACACTTTTGTCGGACAGTATTCAGTTTATATAAGTTGACATAGAGAGTGGTGAGGGAGAGTATGAGAGACATGTTCGAGTTTAGAGAGGGAAGGGAGAGTTTTAATATTTATTTTTATATTTCTTTTTATTATAATACTTAATATTGAGGAAGGGAGGATCAGACATTGACCTATTTAATCGGTCAACGGAAATTATATGGGAAAAGAAAAAAGAGAAACAAAGGGAAAAAAAATCTATATATATATATATATATATATATATATATATATATATATATATTAATCGAAAATTCACCATAAACCGAGAGAATTCATTCACTATATTTATGCCTTATTTCTACTCGAAGAGAACATAAAGAAATAATTACGCACTTCAGTTGATTAAATAAAATGTATTGTAAAATGTTATCATAATATTAAGGTAACACCTACTGCAATAAATGTCCAGTGTTACCACATCTTCCCAAGAAAATATAAAAATTAAATTAAAAAGCCACATCCGTTCTGCTGCCAATGTGCGAGGATTAATCGAACGGTAACTTTACCCGAAATCGAGTCGCGTCTATCATATATATATACATATATATATATATATATATATATATATATATATATATATATATATATATAACTAAGTGTATGTTTTAGTAAATGCAATGATATTGGTGAGATAATTGTCTTATTCATTCGTACTTTTCTTCTCTATTTATATCAGGCTGATACGATTAAAGAAACTTGTAACGAATTAACCCACTCATCCCAAACCCCCACAAGGAATGTGCGCCAATAAACCACTTCAAGGATTATCTTGTCTGCCTACATGTTTTCTGTGTAAGAATTGCAGCCGGAACTTTTCCTTTGGTGGGTAAGTTAACCCTACTTAAGTACATCGCTAAAATGTCTGTTAATGTAAAATGAATACGGTGTGTAAGACTTGTTTTATTTTTTTTTTTCTATTAGACGCTTTTTTCATTAATAATATTCACTTGTTAGGACAGTTGTTTTGTCTATCCTAATATACAGTGCTGTAGGATAAAATGATGTTTTTTACTAAATGTTCTCTTCTCCGATGAAACGAAAGTTGAGCTAAATTAAAAGGATAAGCGATCTAAAATCTGAAGAAGAAGCTTTGAAAGCTCTTTGAATTTAGCAGTAAGTACTGTCAAGCATCCGTTCGTTATAATGTTCTGGGGATTCTTTTCTTTTCATGGAATTGGTTTCTTAAAACATATTGAAAAGACCCTCAGGATCGAGCAATACAAGAGAATTTTAGAGTCTTGTCAGCTCCCTTCTGCTGAATGGATGAAAATCGACCCCACCAAACTCATTTTTATGCAGGATAATGCTCCCTGTCTCAAATCAAAATTGATGAAGGAATACTTTGATGAAAACGAGGTGAGTGTTATGACATGGGCGCCCCAATCTCCTGACCTCAACCCATAGAAAACTTATGGAGCATGTTGCTCAACTGCTTTCTCAAGAGCCTGTACTTTATAATGCTCCATAAATATTGCTTCTAATATGTATTTATTTTTTACAAAAATTTATTGCTGTTATTATTAATATATTTTTTACAAAATTGTAAGGCTGATGATATTTCATTTTTTTTTTAAATTGTAATGCTGGTAATATTTATTGATTTTTTTACATAATTGTATTGTTGATAATAGTTATTTATTTTCTTACAAAAAAGTATGACTATAAAATCCTACTATAAAATGTGTTTGCATACGTTCATAGTGTTTGAACACTAGTTTGGGTTATTTGCCCATAGCTGGGACCCTAACAGGTACTACCATCGCGGATCAAGCTGGACCTGGAAACATCAGCACTTAAGCGGTGGTTCCACGCTACCCAAACTATATGCTGCCGGATGTAGTTTATCGTTATACCCAGGACGGCATAAAAAAGTGACTGGCACGACACATTGATCCAACCCTCTTAGCAGAAGACCTAGAAATTGATTTAATATAATCGTTCCACTTCAACTCAGGAGAAAATTTGAATTGTTATTTTTGTCTTTGAAAAAAAGGGTTATATCTAATTTAAAGAAGGCAATGTTTTAATTTGAGTTCATGCCAACAATTATTCACGGTATATATATATATATATATATATATATATATATATATATATATATATATCATCAGTATTATAGCTCCTGACCAGACCTTTCGGCTTCAGTCACTTTCACACCGCTGTAGTATAGTTGTCCTGGACCACTTCTATAATTACGTTATACACTTTCATTATTTACCCATAGCTATGACCCTAACAGTTTTTACCACCCCGAGTAAGGGGGAACCTGAGAAAAAAACATCATGTGGTTCCACACTGCTCAAAATCTCCTTGCTGCTGAATGTATGTCATTTTCATACCCAGGACAAGTTTATATATGTACTTAACGCCTCGGTGAATTTCTTGACGCACTGCGCCTTGATATTAAGAATGTAGTAAGAATTCCAGCCGGTTACTTGTACTGCTCCAGATAGTACCTGACTAAAAACTGAACTGTCAATGTCATATATGGACTGACGCTATTCGATCATCTCTTTCCATCCATGACAGAGTTCAAATGCCTCTACGTGTCATGAACAATTTTCCCACCAATAAAACGTTTCCCTCAATCGAAGTATTACAAGTCTTTCGCTAAAATCTCACACAGAGGAAGAAAGGCCGATTCGTCCTGCCAGGAAATAAGCATTTAGTGTTTGATTGTGCTTTTAGCTTAATATCATGTGAAACTCGCTATGGATTGCAACTTCAACCCTTAAAGATATTAGCGATGCTTAGCTTTGTTACCGTCTTATCATGAGATCGATCTACGCCAATAGCTAACAGCTACAACCATCTGGAGCATTACACGACATTCATTAGTGTCGGAAATGACTGGAAAATGGTTCTTCGTTAATTTTCTGGCCTGTATAATCTATGTTCCTTAATAGAGAGCTCTTAGAGGAATCGTATTTTTTATTTTGCCACTGGATATAATATCTTATAATTGTTGCATTTTGGTACTAATTCTTACCGCAATTGAGTTCGCATATGAACTTATCAAGGACAAAAAGTTGAATTTCTGAATGTATTAATAGACACTGATAATGACACATTTACTACCTATCCATATAGAAAACCAACTAGATTTAATACATGCACTCTCAACTATAAAGTGAATGCCCTAGCTAATACAAAATAGCTATTGTACGAAACTTAATAAAGCGTGTAAAGCTTAATATTTTCTAAAGTAATATAAAATATTAAAAAATTACGTTTTTTGATGAACAAAGTACACAAGTCATTAGGAATATAAACAAATAAAAATGAATAAAACATAAAATAGCTTTAAACATATCAATTTACTATGCATTCCAACAATAATCAGGAGGAAAAACAATAATATATCTCCCACTGATCCAAGTAAAAACATATAATTAATTATATACTATACTAACTTTACTGCAACCAACATAGTTGTCCGAAAACAAGTCTTCTCCGTCAATTCGCATCTTACTAAAAGCTAACTCTGTATATCAATTTGAATGGCATTTGGAAGATTGCATCTCTGATAAAAATATTAATACGTATGTTGGCTTACATTTCACTCGTCAGACCATAATTCAATGCTACAGCATTTAGAAGCACCAGATCACAGTTTAGACAGATGTTAGTTGAAAATACATTTGTATTACATCAAACTAATAATAAGCAAAACCTTAAAATCGTAGAAATATAAGAAAATTAAAGCCAACAGTAAAAACAATTATGAGTATACAAAGTACTTAAATGCCTGTAAGAGCGAAGTTATATATATATATATATATATATATATATATATATATATATATATATAGTTGCATTGATTTGAGTTTGTGAACGTGGGTTTCACGCTATTTGCGATCGTCAGACAAAAGTGTTTGTCTTACGATAGCAAATAACGTGAAATATAGCTCTCTCATTGATATTGAGCGCTCTCTAATACATAACGCGCATATACAATATACAAATAATACATGTATAAAAAATTGCATATATATATATATATATATATATATATATATATATATATATATATATATAGTGAGAGATGTTTTATTGAATAATTTAGACAAGATAGATTTATATATATAAATTGCATATATATATATATATATATATATATATATATATATAGTGAGAGATGTTTTATTGAATAATTTAGACAAGTTTTGTCTACTTATTTTCAGTTAGATCCTTTCATATTATATTCAGCGACCAACTTTTAGGCGTCATTATTAAAGGAAGAGAAAAAAATTACCGTGTTGGTGCATATTATTGATTTCGAGTAATTTCGACATTAGCCCAATATCATCATCAGATTGTTGTTTTTTTTCAAGGGAAAAATGTTTCATCATTTTCAAAGATAAAATTTCTATATTCATTTGAAAGCTATTTTCTTTTACTAGTGTATTAGCTTGAGTACTGCTTCGGGGCTGGTAATTAAGTTATGAGGTTGTCGATAGATTTTTAAAAAGCATAATTAATAAGAACGATTGGTACAAACTTCAATATTTTAAACTATCGACTGTAAACATTTTTAAACAATTATGCATTATCCATAATTAACTTTATTAAGGTTTGGTCTCATTTTTTAATATATATAGCTTCAAGAATTTTTAGTTTAGTTTTTCAGGAAAACTATGGATGTATTTTCAAAAAGAAGTTTTTTTTTAATTGCGAATGGAGGTAGGTATGCTGTTGTAAATGTTTAGAAAAATTGGATGCATCATTCAAATGAAAACACAGGCGCCGAGAAAGAATCGTCGTAGAGTTTCCAACCTAAATAATATTTTTTTCTGTTGGCAATAGAATCTCCCAAAGGACATTTAAATTCATAAACAATGCTGGTTTTCTACAAGTTAGTTGGTAGGGAAGAGTCATTACTGATAATTAAATTGGAAATACTGGATTCAGTGTAGTATAGAATTAATTTTATTTTTACTAAGTTCTGTGGTAGACATAATATTTATCATATATTATTTTTTTAGGAGATTTTCGACGAATTTATAATAAGAATGTATTTGGTTACAATATACAGGATTAATATGTTTGGGCTTAGTTGAAGAAGTATTATATTCTATGTGCTTTGTATTAAAATTTCTAATAGAACATTCATTCAGCAATATAATTAGGAAAGTTATTATTAATAACAGTTTGTTAAAGATTTTTTTATTTCGTTGTATAAAATCTGACTTGTGGTTGAATAATATATATATATATATATATATATATATATATATATATATATATATATATTATGTTAGTTTATTTATTCAAAATTATAAACATGTTATAATTTTATTACAAAAGTAGTTAATTTGTTTAAAAATTTATGGTGTCTTATACAAGGATGGCATTGAATATTTTCTCTACTCTGTATTCATCAGTCTTTTAAGAATATCATTTTGGTTCTTGGGAATTTATTCTGTCTACACCAATCCTATACTTATATATATATATATATATATATATATATATATATATATATATATATATATATATATATATACTCTTAATGTGTGCTATATTTATGGGATAATGTGCTCAATATCAGAGATAGCCCGTGTGTATATATTAAAGTAAACATTGAAGTAAACACTTAGAGGCGTCAGGCAAGAAAACTGATATTTTTAAAATATAGATATAGCCTCTTCCGGAGGCAGATAGTTTGACCAGCGCTGCTTGAGACGATTTTCCACCTGCAGGATATCTACCAACCGCCCCACGCGGTCAGAGGTGGTACAAGGCCGAACTTAATATGGGGTATTCGATCTCTTAAGCTCAGGCAAAAATTGCCCGTAGACACCGTATAAAACGGGGTTGGGTAGCTGTTTTCCGATACGAGACTCTGCCCTTCGACATAGCCTCGTCTGGTGATCCTCTCTGCCCGGAGGAAGATATTTTGACCAGCACAGCTAGAGACGAATCTTCAGTTGCAGACCAACATACACTATTTAGTACAGTATTTATATGAATGGTGACATACCCATTATCATGATGGGTACAATATATATATATATATATATATATATATATATATACATATATATATATATATATATATATATATATTCAAGAATTCTAATAAATACAAGAGAAGGATATTATCGTTATCTACTTCCAATAACCTTATTCCGTAAGCCTCTACACTAAGTGGTTATTGAGCCTTGTACTGTGCGAACAACGTTAAAAAATAACTATTCGTATTTCCATAAACTTTTCAGTACATATTCATATAAGAATATATTTCTGTAAAAAGTGTTCTGTAAAAGAAAGAGAAATAAAAAATAATAATCAGACACTATTTCTCTTAAGCCAAATGTTTTAATTTATTTTACAAAACTTCAATAAATTATCTTTTGCGTATTTTTTTTATAAAACATATCCCTGGAGAAATTAAATCAATTGAAGTTTTAGTTGATGTTTCAGAAGAAGATATGCAATATATGCCCTGAATCAAAAAATTGTAAAATATGAATGAAAATAAAATATTATTTTTTTTAGAAAGCTGATATTTTAAAAATATAGTCGCTCAAATTTTGAGTTGTAAAAGAAAAGAATTATGTTTAAAAAAAGTTATTTTTATATTTGAACTTTATTTATTACTATGCTACGTGAACATTTTGGAAATCTCTCTCTCTCTCTCTCTCTCTCTCTCTCTCTCTCTCTCTTTCTCTCTCTCTAGTCTTATCCTTATATTTAAAAATTCTGTATTTAGGTAGCAATCATTCTTCTATGCAAGCTTCATTAAATAAGACAGACAAGATGCTTTGATTAATTTTCTATATAATTTCTCATATGGTCTATAATTTTTATTTCTTTTCAGTAGATAAATTATTCAAAAACTGTCGAAATGTTTTATTTTTCCGAGCGCTTTCGGCTATACATTTACCCGTTCTCAAGGATGGAATATATTAAACGCTACATCTTTCTGACCATAGCTCAATTATGTCTCATTTAATTACTCATGGGGACTTACCGGGCCCTATTCCCAACATACCTGTTGACAATCCAAATATAATAGTAACCGTATACATGTAAATCTTACTTATTATAAAACGCAGATTATGGGTGTGTGTGTGTGTGTGTGTGTGTGTGTGTGTGTGTGTGTGTGTAACGTTTATATATTGGATCGAATTTCCTACATTTTTTAGCCGATTTCAACAAAATTTCACAGGACTACATAAAATTACCTTGTGGTGGTTCTTACGGCGCCGAAAATGGGAAAAACACATTGTTTTTTTTAAACAAAATCAATTTGAAAACACGATTAAGACACATCGTGAGAATGAAAGGGGGACAACTCAACCACGAAAATGTGAACAAAAGAGCATAGCATGACAAAAAAAAGCCAAACTTGACGAAAACAAAATTTTATCGTCTAATGTTCATATTATTATTAAAGAGGAAAGATCAAAGTATTTTTGGGGTAATTTTTTTTTTACATTTTTTAATCGTTCTTAGAAAACACGTCTGAAATTTTCAATTTAAAAATATTTTTTTTTTTGGTCAAAAAAAAGGACAGATAATCAATCATTTTTTTCGATTTGATAAAATAGGGAAATATAATTCCACGTACTTTAGTGCCGTTTTTTCAATTCCCTTTGCAATTTGTTACAAGGCAGATCAATAAGGCATTGGTTCTATTTGAAATTAATTCAATATTTAAAAGAAAGTATTAAGAAATAATTTAAAAATGCCGACGTAAGAAATCTGATAGACAAAAAACAACAATATTTCGAAGATGATAATTATTAAGGAAAGAACACGGTACTTGTAATAAATTAATAAACCCAAATAAAGTTAATATTTTTGTATTAGAAACAACGAGTGGAAAATATATTCAAATCAGAATTCTAATTATGAATCACCACAAGCAAAAATATGCAATTTTTTTACTGTATTCAATAAGTAAAAATCATAAATTGTAAAAGATTACAGAGAAAGGCTATCTACATTTTTCAACCGATTTCAACAAAACTTCACTTTTTTTTTTGGTATAGCAAAAGGTGAACAAGGCGGGAAAACTTTTTTTTTTTTTCAAAAACAAGTGTAATTTTTTTTTTATTAAATGGAAAAACAAGTAGATTATCTCGTGGTACGAGATCAGGGAAAATGTTCCGCGCCAAAATAGGATAGCAAAGGTGAACAAGGCGGGAAAAGTTGTTTTTTTTTTTTTTTTTTTAAGTTCTGGAAAAGGAACTCGTTAACACGAGGTGTAGAAAAACAGAGAAAAAAAGTACTTACTGTGGATTCGGGTATTGTAAGTGTGTGTAGTGTTTTTGTGTTGTTTTTGTTTTTTATAACCTTTTTTTGGTTAGGTTCACGGTCAGATTTTGGGAACAGTCATTGAATTTGCTGCTAAAAATTATTTACGACGAGCCAAAAGGGACGAAGACTTATTTGTTTTTGGTTGCATCGTCTTGAAGAAAATTATTTGCGACGAGCCAAAAGGGATGAAGAATTATTTGTTGTCAGTAAGATATCCCTATCTGTATTTAAGGTTGACTGACGAGGAATAAATGAGTCAACTTCATGGATCGAAATTTTTAGTCCGACTGAACTCAAACGATTAGTTTGTCCGTGACCTCAGAGAAAAACGCTGGAAAAACGGTAATTTAAATTTGATAGATTGGTGACATCAGCAGAAGCTGATAAAACGATAATAACTTGTAATTAGTTTTAAATAACTAAAGAAAAGGTTTACTACTATATTTAGCTTAACGAGAAAGAAAGGGGTGTAATCAGTGGACGCGCGCGCACACACGCAAAAGTGTGGAAGGAAGGGAGGAAAACTCGCGCGCGCGTAAAACGTAGATGGAATTACTGTATTATTTCCATAAATCATAACGATTGAAAACAATGTTTTCGTTTGAATTTGGGTTTGACCAATTCGTAAAAAAAAAAAATAATTAAGACATGCGTGTCCGTCAACCTTAAACAATAATCTTTGTCAATTTTATTTTTCAGTCTTTATAATCGTCCATACTTGATCTAACGCTTACTGTTACATCCCCGGGCAACGCCGGGCTCTACTGCTAGTAAAGGATAAAGGCAACCTTATTAATAAAAAAAATAACACCCAATTATATCAACTATGAACATGGACACAATATGTTGACTATATTTTGAAAATAAATCATTCTAAATACATACATACAACAATCCAGTATTGCCGAATTGCCACTATTTGTCCAAGACCATGCTACCTCCCGAGGATGTTCATTCCGGAACTTATCGACAAGATCAAACCCGCCGATAAAGTCTCGAAATGCCTTCACATCAGGATTGTTAGTACCCGTATTTTGCCCTATACTATCTATATCGGGTTCAAGGACAGCATTCCAATCCCCCGCTAAATATACCCGACGAGAAGTCATCAGAAACGGCTCGATCTGCCGAAACAAAGCAGGCCGCTCAACATGGTTATTGGGCGCATCAACCCCAATGAGACGCAAAGCCTTATACTATATGGTAACATCCAGCACACAAAGCCTGCCTGCCGGATCTGCGAAGACAAGGGTACATGCAGCGAGAATCGAACCTCAGACCCCGCACATTGAAAGAAGTTAACCAGAGCGCCATCGAGAAGTCCGATTAGGGTTGTTTACCTGAATTAAACATGGCCGGGGTAAGGATACCGACAGCCTCTCCCATAGACCCATGGCCCATTTCAGTTTTGATGGTACCGTCTTGGGAGATATATTGATATTTTAGGGGGAAAGTCAGATATTTTAGTGCTCTATAAAAGGAGGGTGAACGAAAACCGGGACCTCTCCTGCACAAAATTGCCTCATTTTTTTTTAACTTGTCATTTTCAGTAATGTTGATGGGCTGGGTCATGTTGACGAAGTTATAGCCTCGTTCAACATGGCCCAAATCTGTTTCGAGCCCGGGTCGTATCTGACCACTGTTAACATATATTTGCGCGTTAGGGAAGTTCCTAGGGTCATCTATGTCTTTGTCAGCAAACTGCTTAATCGACAGTAAGTATTTCAAATTAGTAATTCTATTTCCATAGTCTTTTGCCTTCTCCGCTTGTAACGGAGAAATTTTGGAAACCTCTGTCCCTGGGATAAAAAAGCGTTTAGCTTTTTTCTTTTTTTCTGTAGAACCTTGGGTAGGGCTTCTGTGTCTTTTAGACGGAGGAGGCATTACAGGCGATTTAGTGGGGGAAGGAATGGGGGTATTGCGGGGCGTAAAGGGTTGTCTAAATGGGCTAGGGTCTCTACTGAGAGGAATTTGGGACTGGGCAGAAGAGGAAGGGAAGCAAGTGTAGGCTTCACTCTACAAAGAGACGTTGAGGGACGGGGAGAAGGTGGTGGGACGGAGGATGTGAAGGGAGTTGATTTCTTTGTAGAGGGGGACTTAGGTGGACGGGATGTAGAGCGCTGTGAAGACTGCGAGGTGGGAGAGATCTTAGATGGAGACGATTTTTTTTTTGCTCATCCAATTTAGTTTTCAGCTCCTTAATTTTTTCTGTTTTACTATAACCAGGATGTTTGTTTTTTAATTCTTCAATGGTCTGCATAGAATTGGCCATCGCCCTTACTGTTGCCAGAAGGAGTGGGGCTTAAGTGTCTTTAGTCCCCGGGGCTTGGGACTGAGGCCCCATTTGTCTTACGCTTCCTTCTGGCCCTGCCGACTACCTGCCATTCCCCTTTTCCTTCTCCTCAACCACACTTGCAAACGGAAAAAAGGCTCTTCGGGGAATGGGGCTTTGATGAAGACCCAACCAGGGGGGTACAACCTGTTCCGGTTCTGGTAGCCGGCGTGCCCATTACAGTCGTGGCGGATGTAGAAGACTCGGTCAAAGGGGAGTTTATCGATTGGGACCCTGAGATCCAGAGGCCTTCTTCTCTGGGCAGGAAGAGGAGAGGTGACCAGTCCTCCACACTTCCAGCAAACTGGTTTACGGCCGGTCACGATGAGATGGCAGCTTCAGGTCACCAACGTCAAGACAGTTGGGGATAGAGCAGAAGGCTTTTTAATAGAGCATCATCTCAAAGATCCATCCCCCGGTCAGGCTATCACACAAAGCAACCAGAATCTCCCCGTGTTGGGACAAGAATGCTGCCAGGGGCTCTCCCATAATATGAGGGACCTCGTATACAGCAACAGGGTCAGTCGCCGGCCGTCGTACCCTGTAAGAAGGATTAGATCTTTCGTAATCAGATCCCGAGTTGTTGCTATTATACAGTCATCGGCGGTGGGTAGCAGCACGTCCTACATGAAAAATCCCTTGCCCTTAAAAATTCGGAGGGGCTTAAACCACAGGGACTCTAGTGATTTGAACACTGTGTAATTAGTCGAACGACAAATTTTGCGAGATCGCTTGTCGACGACAAAAACTGACACTATTCTTTTCCCGACTTTCTTCAGTTCTATTGGATCCTGCAAGAGCCCACCTTCCACCACAAGGTGTGCGTGATTCTTGGCACGATCCAAGAACTCCGCAATGTCGATTATGCATTTAGGAGGGGATTTCCAACGAGAAGGCGATTCTCCGGCCTCTGCATTAGCAGTTGAGTTGTCATTAGTTTGGTCACAGTTGTTGCTCTTTTCAGCCTCCATATTTTTGGAGGCTATTTTCAGTACATCCACAATTTCCTTATTTGTTGGAACTGTGGGCAGATCAGGATATTCATCCTTATTGTCTTTGTCCGGGGGATCATTTTTAGGGTTAAAGAGGTGTTTCCTCATAGTGCGTCGAAAAGTAGCGATTTTAGGCTTTTTTTAATATTAAAAAGGGACGAACTTTTTTTTCCTTCTTATCCATTTTTTTTTTAACAGAGAAGGGAGTGGAGAAAAAGGGGGGAAATAGTTAAACAACTTTATGGGCGAAAGTTAAAAAAATAAATAAATGAATAAATTAAATAAAAAAAACAAGCTCATCCGAAAGCGAAACAACAAAATAAAATAATTATGCACACAAAAAAAAAATACCAGACGATAAAAAACACGGTTCACTTATACGTATAACAAAATTAGAAAAAAACAATAAAGAACAAATATCTCCTAAAGGCGAAACAATAAAAGAAAACACGTGAAAGAAAATAAAAAATAAAATAAAAACGTTAGACAATGAAAAAGAAAAACAAAGAATAAACGAAACTTCGACAAAAGCCGAAGCTAGTTAAAAAAAAATCAAAATGACTGACGACAATAAACAACAAAAAAATACGAAACGAGGACAAATAGACGAAGCTAGTTACAAAAATTCAAAATGACCGACCCTAAGACAAGCGAATCGAACCAATTGACAAAAGAAAATAAACTGGACAGTACAACGATTAAAAACAACAAACACGTAAAAATTAAAGGATGGAAAGAAACAATTAAATAAATAAATTAATCAAAAATTAAAGCGAAACACAGAATAAAGAACACGAAGATAGATTTGAAAAAAGAAATTAAAGAAAATTAAAATTAAAAAGGAAAACTAGAATAAAAGAAAAAAGAGCAAAAATTAAAGGGGGTAGAAATGAAAATTAAAAAAAGAAAGAACTGCGGAAATTAAAGGGGTAAAAATCAAAATCAAAAAGGAAAACTGGAATAAAAAGAAAAAAGCAAAAATTAAAGGGGGTAAAAATTAAAATCAAATAGGAAAAACTAGAATAAAAAAAGAAAAAGAGCAAAAATTAAGGGTGGGGGTTAAATAAAATGGAGAGAAGAAAGAAAAAATCAAAAAACTTTTTCAATGCGGTCGCAAAAATGTAAAAATAAAATAAACAAAGTTAACCAAAATGAAGTTCAAGAAGCAAAAGGTTAATTCCAGCAAAAAGAGTCAGCAACGGTCAAAAATAACAACAAACAGTCTAAGCCGACTCTGTCAATCTCTGGAGGCCTGGAAGAATCTATTGTGTAGGTAGTTTCCAGTCTCACATATATATATATATATATTATATATATATATATATATATATATATA